>CAIGRL010023594.1:0-16732 GCA_903798325.1 Fraxinus xanthoxyloides
CGAGTCGAGCCCGAGTCGTCCGAGCCTCCGAGCTTTTTTAACATCCCTAATTGTCATTAATACTGCATGATCTTCTACACATAGAATAAAATAAGACATTTAAAAAATAGTAACATTTCAAATAATTATGTCTAGACGATCACATTAAGTAAAATCGAATCAAATTATAGTTGCCAATTAAATAAAATAGAAGTAAACTTACCAATAAGGAATGGTGATTGACTTTGGTTTGATTGAGTCCCGTTTTACATTCTATCAGTGAAATAATTCAATAAAATGTTCATTCTAAAAAGAATTTTCTGAAACACGTGATAATACAATATTAAACGCGAAAAATAAATAAAACTCATTTTTTCGTATCATCTCGGTGTCACTTTGAGAAGTTTAGTGATCAAAACTCGACCATCTTAAAATATAATGAGCAATCAAAGATTTCTGTCAAATAAGTAATCAAAAATACTTTCTTTGCGTGAATTGTCCATCTTCTATGATTGAGCATCTAATGTGACATGTCACTAATTGTGAAATTCGTTTGTCTAGTTAGTTATTTCGTTAGACACGTGAAATAAAGTGATTTTAATGAGTAACGTCCGATACTTTGAGAAGTTTAGTGGTGACAACTCGACTCCCCCTTCTTCGTATATTTTGCTATTTTGGTTTATATTTCCTCTTGTTTTGCCTTTTGGCCCTTTTCTTCATTTTATGTTGTTTTATTTTATTTTTTGCTTATTATGTTATAAAGGGTAAGATCGTCATTTCCCATAGATATCTGGATGGAAACGGGTCCAAATCGGTAACTTATAGAGAACAATTTTATATGTATATCATTGATTGCATTAAGATTTACTCCCTCATGTGGTTAAATCAGCACAATTTATTTTAATCACAATCATTAAGTCACCATCCAAATTTTTGTCACATAGGAAGAATGTCAAATACATGGTCAACCAAGAATGTAAATATAGCTTGGTAGGCGACGCAAAAAGGATATGGACGAGATCACTAACCTTTGATAAAAGTTAGGGACGAAATCTGCAATTTACTCTAAAACTTTTGCTTTATCAAGCATGACCCTAGGTAGGTTGTCGGGCTAACTCGGTGATTTTCTTTTGTCTGAGTTCATATTTTGAACATCAACCACCAACACTCCCGCCTGCACGCACACTGCAATTCAAGGCTCAAAAAACTCTTCTTCACGTCGAGCTTGGAAATTCTTCCCATGATTCCAGTTTCTTGAAAGAACCCCAGCTGAGTTTTGGATTCTTGATGTACCTCAGAAAATCAAGCCAAAAATGACACTTTACATGCCACTGTTCAGAGCCTGCAGAACCTCAAGAACACTCATTCAGCTCCACGCACACCTCATAGTCACAGGCCTACAAAGGAACCCCCTTGCATCAACTAAGCTCATTGAGTCCTACGCTCAAATGGGCTTCATCAAATCCTCAAAACTAATATTTGACAATTTCCTAAATCCAGATTCCTTCATGTGGGGTGTTCTGATCAAAAGCTGTGTGTGGAATGGCCTGTTTCAAGAAGCCATTTTTATGTACCAAAAGATTGTGTATAATATGATCCAGTTTAATAGCTTCATTTTGCCATCTATTTTGAGGGCCTGCTCTGCAATTAATGATCTGGGCATGGGGAAAAAGGTCCATTGTAGGATTATAAAATCTGGGATTGAGTCTGATCCCTTTGTTGAGACTTCCTTGCTGAGTATGTATGGTGAAATGGGGTGTTTATATAATGCTAGGAAAATATTTGAAGAAATGTCAGTGAGAGATATGGTTTCTTGGAGTTCTATAGTATCTATTTATGTTCAGAATGGGGAAGCTAGTGAAGGGTTGAAAATTTTCAGGAAAATGACGACAGAAGGTGTGGAAATTGATTCGGTGACTATGTTTAGTATATCTGAGGCCTGCGGTGAATTGAGGTTATGGAGAGCTGGAAAGTCGGTTCATGGTTATGTGGTTAGAAGGAATAATGATCATGAGGCGTTGGGAAGTTCTCTTGTTGCAATGTATGGAAAATTTGATGATTTGCGTAGTGCAGAACTGTTGTTTTACAGCCGTATTTGCCAGAGCGTTTCTTTGTGGACAGCAATTATTGCATGCTATAATCAAAATGGATGCTTTCAAAAAGCAGTAACGACATTTATTGAGATGCAAGAGAGTAATGTGGATATGAATACCGTTACGTTGATGAATGTTGTTTCTTCTTGTGCCAGGTTGCGATGGCTTAGAGAAGGGAAGTCTATTCATGGATATGTTATTAGGAACAATATTGACCTTGACAGGGATTTTCTCAGGTCACAATTAATAGAGATGTATGCTAATTGTGGAAAGCTAAATTATGCCCATGCGGTCTTTGATATGACCAAAGGCAGACATATTGTATCATGGAATATTCTCATATCAGGCTATGTTCGGGAACAAATGACCAATGAGGCTTTCACACTTTTTGTTCAAATGTTTATTCATGGGATGTTGCCCGATTCATTTGCTTTGGCAAGTGTTCTATCAGCATGTGGAGATATCGGGTTTTCTAAATTTGGACGTCAAGTACATGGTTGTGCCATCAAGACATGCCTTTTGAATGAGTTTGTCCAAAATTCCCTAATTGACATGTACTCTAAATGCGGATTTGTGGATTCAGCCTATCGGGTATTTCTTACCGCCCAACAAGAAAGTGTTGTTGCATGGAATTCTATGATGTGTGGATTTTCTCAAAATGGCTACTCTGAAGAAGCTATCAGTCTTTTCGATGAAATGTATGCCAAACGTCTTGAAGTGGACGAAGTAACCTTTTTAAGTGCAATTCAAGCTTGTTCAAATCTAGGATACATAGAGAAAGGGAAATGGATTCACAATAAGCTGATTACTTTCGGTGTAACGCAAGATATGTATATGGATACAGCTCTATCTGACATGTACGCTAGATGTGGTGACCTTCAGACGGCTCAAAGAGTTTTCAATAGCATGACAGAACGGAGTACCGTGTCATGGAGTGTTATGATAGCAGGTTATGGGATGCATGGTCACATTGATGCTGCTACCTCACTCTTTAACAAAATGGTAGTATCGGGAATAAGACCAAATGAAGTTATATTCATGAATATTCTATCGGCTTGCAGTCACGCTGGATATGTTGAAGAAGGGAAGTTTTACTTTAACTCGATGATCAAGGATTTCGATGTCAAGCCCAATTCTGAGCATTATGCATGTTTCGTCGATATGCTGAGTCGAGCAGGTGATCTAAATGGAGCGTATGAAGTCATAAATTCACTGCCATTTCATGCAGATGCTAGCATTTGGGGTGCATTGGTTAATGGATGTAGGATCCATCAGAGAATGGACTTTCTAAAACGCATCCAAAGAGACCTTGTAAATAAAGATACAGATGATTCTGGATATTATACACTGTTATCTAATGTATATGCTGAAGGAGGAGAATGGAATGAATTCAGGACAGTTAGATCGAAGATTAGAAGCATAGGTCTTAAAAAGGTCCATGGGTATAGTTTGATTGAGACTGATAAGAGTTCATAGTGTTTTAGTGGGTTTTTTGGGAAAGAAACCTGAAATCTCCGATGTGTCATACGATGGTGAATTCATTCTCGGGGCTTGTATGTTGAGTAGGACGACTTTTGACAGTACTGAGATGTGGAATATCGGTGACATATTTGGTATGTTGAATTGATGAAGCAATATGATTAAAGAAGAATAGATATTGTCTTGTGTAACACTGTCCATTGTGAATACCAATAAGCCTCAAGAATGTATAATTTTATTCTTACTTTCTTGGAGTATATAATTTAATCATATCGTATCCATCGACTTCTATGTATATGGATTCCAAAATTAAGCTAAGAATACAATTGAACTTTTCAAACTCAGAAGAGATTTTTTGTTCAATTTCATGAGTTTAGTAAATATTATTATTTGATGATAAGTAAGAAACTATCATGCTCAAAAGAAGAGACGTGTGATAAAAATTGTCGCTTATCTTGTTCAGTTTAACATATTATACATATTTGATATTACCATTGTTCATTCTTAATATTTTAGAATCTACAGGCTCGCCTTAATGGTCCCAAAGAATATATTATTATCCTATGTTGTCCACTTTTCCTTTTGGAAAGCCAAGTACGAGGTGAAAAGATAAAAATTTCTAATACTATGGAACAAAGTATACTACACGCATCGATCAAATAGTGATGGGGAGTATTGAGTACTCCATACTCCAAGAGTGCTAGAAATTTTTTCGAGCTACAATTAAAATACTAGAGGGCGATAAGGAAAATTGTAATGCAAAAGATTGGAATTTTCAAGAAAGAAATCTCAATGAACTCCTAGGGATGTGAAATTAGTGGGACACTACAATAAAAAGTAAATAAATAAACTTTGTTCCTCATAATCGATTGCAATCTTTATGAACCCCTAGAGATTTGAAATCATTAAAACTCTACAACAATGACAAATTAATTCCTCGGAGTACACCTCATTTAGCTCATTGATTGAGATGCTAAGAGATCTAAAGCAACTATAGTAGACTGTATTACTTTTAAGTCTATATCTATCTCTTCTAACTTGTTCTGCAAAATCACATAGCCTCTCTGAATCTAAATATGTTCAAAACACCAAATTCACACGAATTATGTACGACAATATTAAGAAATGTGACAGTAAGCTCAAAAAGTTTTGGGCCAATTCCTTGACATGTCAACCTAGCCACAAAGACACCAATCGATTTGAGTGAGCACTTCCAGCTGATATAACCTTATATCTCAAAAGTTCCAAGACAATGAATTGCTATGTAACTGAGTCGAATCTCATGGAACACATTCTTGCACCCCAAGACCTTGTGAGAGGTACAAAAAAAAATAGCAATTATAGCTTTTGAAGAAGACAAATGCACAAATTCGAAGCAATGTTGTATATATCCACAAGAAATCAGACATTATTCTCACTAATACAAGTCAGTAAGCGAAAGACAAAATCACGACGAGATTTACATTGCCAAGGAGATGCCAGCAGCCAGAATCTCGAAAAGTCACAAAGCAAGCTCCTTCGAGTCTTACTTCTCTCTATAAATCCCGAAACAATAAACGAATGCCTTTTTGCATTATTAAGTTAATGCAGCAGTTGGAAGATTACCAGCAGGGCATCTTTGTCTCCGGGGCCGCCTAGTTGTTTTCCCCCAGCCTGTAAGGCTTCCGTCCTCCAAACGAGCTTCAATATTACTAAGTTGCTGTATCAATGGAACACTAACTGGGGTTGAAATAGCAGTGGGGGAAGATTCAATCACTGTACGGCGCCTTCCCCGAGCACCCCCATATCTTGTACCATTCCTTCTTGTCAAGCATGAATTCCAAGAATGGCCTGTGGCTCTCATCAACCCTCCAAATGTCTGGAGGTCCTCAGTCACTTCATGCCTCGAGAGTGAGGTCAAACCAGGAAGGATGTCCCTTTGAAAGTCCCTCCGCTGCCTTCCTCTCCTTGTCTGACCCCTTCGAGTTCTGTTTGAACCAGCACCCGTTTCTTCCACTTTTTCTACTTCAGGAACAAAGGGTTTAGGCATGTAGTCTTCTTCTTTTGTCTCTGCTAGTTGCAATGTCATAGCCTCAAACTCGTCTATCTCCTCACGAAGATCATCAAAACCTGCAGGATCCCCAACTCTTGATTCTTGGCCAGATTTACTGTCAAGTTCGTCTGCATGTGATGACACGACATTGACAAACCAGATGAGCGATTCTGAAAAGGAAGTCTCAGATGGATGGAAAATACCATTGTCCATGTGGATTTGCTGAAAATTTGTTGAGATAGAAAATATTGTTTCTGCAGCATTTCTAAGAACCTCATCCCATATTTTTTCAGGTTCATGTTCTAGTGGCTGTAAAAAGGCCTCATGTTGCATATGTTCCTGGGATGGTGTATTATCATCCTCACAGTCCAAAAGAATAGGAGCTTCCAGATCTATGTCCATTATTATCTTCACACAGCAATTGTTGCTTGCAATAGAGGGTGCTGGTGGATCTTCATCCTCATTAATAGAATAGTTCAGATCAATGTGATGTCTGATACCTGCAGCTTCTCTACATTTTTCCTTCTCTACAATAAGTTCTTCTGCAGTAATTGGCTCATCAGACTCGCAAACAAGATTAATATCAATCATTCTGTTTTTCCTTTCATCTTTCACCTTTTTCCCTTCAGGAGGGGAATCAAGAGTTGTAGAGTTGGAAACATGGTCTGATGGCTCAATTATACGAGCATTAGGTTCAAAAAAGGAAACCCCGAGAATTTTCTTGATATTCTGAGTCTCACTTATTTCCTTTTTAGCCCCAATCTCAAGATCATCAGGAGTCAACGTGACCTTTGGAATGAACATTTGATTAAGATCACTCACTACTTCAGTCTTGTAATCGGAAGAAGCTTGGAGGCAGCCCAAGTCCCCCGTGAGTTCTGATCTCCTAGTATCTGCAACCTCATTTTTATATCCCAGCTCAGGTTTAAGCCAAGGCAAAGGCGTCTGTTGGTTATCAGGCTTTATTTTTCCATCCATGAGATCTTGTAGAGGAACTGCCTCACTTGAGGAGGTCTTCGGAAGTACCTCGTTCAAGTTAATATCTATTGCACGTTTTAAATCTACACGACTGGAGCCACTCAGAAACTTCTCCAATCCAGGATTAGTCGAACGGTCTGATGCTATATTATTATACCTACTGCTGTTTAGGTAATCAAAGCCCAATGAAGGTAAGTGAACTTGCAGTTCTTTGGATCCTGAGGCAGACCCGTGATGAACTCCATTTCGAGTTGTTAATTCATTTCCAGAACTCGCATTCAACCTAGAACTAACATTAACTTGCCAATTGTCTCCAAAAGTTTCCTGGCTCAGTGCATGCGGATGCAAACCTGCAGCTGAACTAAGAGATGGTTGAAATGTGGTCAACTTTTGACTTAAGCTAGTTGGCTTTGTCCAAGACGAGATGGAGTGAAACCATGAATTGGCAACACTGGTGAGATTAACGGACGGGTAAGCCCCACGGGAATGAGAAGCCGCAAGTGGTTCTAAATGGCCATTATTGGAGTGATCATGATTTTTATGAGACGATTGTAAACCACAGTTGGGTCCATCTCTCCACAGACCTTCCCTACTATAACCAGGTGGATATATTCCCGGACGATGGTAAACCTGGTTGGGCATGACCTGAGCTGACTGGCAAGGTATTGGCAATTTATTTTCTTGGAGACCTTGAGTCAAATAACTTGGGTTACTTTTACTGGCCCCTGTAGAAAGAGATAAAGTTTATAAAACTGTCAGATCAAAGAGAGCTGGTACTACACAGTAGTCACAGTTCTCAGTGTTTAATCATCCAAACTTGAGTGCAGTGATGGTCTCCAAGTGGTTGTCGTGTACAGAGAGTGGACAAAATTAGGATTTCAATAATCTCTAAGCGGTTTCCATGAAAAAACTGATGCAGAAAGAAATTTGATTCTACACAAAGCATAAAATTTAACCGGCATACACTTGTAGCAGAGATAGATTAGTAATGGAGGAAAGTAATGAATAAATTAGCCTCAAGGAACTTTACTAAAACTCTTTACCTGCTTCGTACATATGGAAGAGCCTCCCCCTCTCGTTGCCATTACTCTCGATATATGAATTTATCGATGATCCATTGCGGGAATATATGGTTTCTCCTGGGACACCTAAAACTTGTGCATTTCCTTTAGCAAACTGATTTATACCTTTAGTCTCTCCATGGCTGGAAGTATGACCAACAAAACCAACAGATGATGGAGCTGTTACTTCTTCAATTTGAATGGGTTCGTTAAGATCAGCCAATTCACCAGATCCCCTTAAACGGGAACCTGAAGCTGAAACATCTCTATAGAAATCAGTCGTCCCGCCATCACCAAAGGAAAATTTCATACTGCTCCGAGGTTCTATTTTTTGATCTCCAACAGTATAACTCAACACACCGGATACTTTGTGGTCTGGTAACTGTCCCCCTTCTTCTGTATGAATGTACTCATCGGCCGGAAGTTCAAGATCAAACAACTTCTTCCTCACCTTGGAGGGTCTTGAATCCAACGCATCAGAGTCCTCAGTAGTACACCTGTCTTGGAACTGAAAAGGACCAGCCCGTGTGTCATTCCCTTTAGTACAGGTTAGAGGAGAATTAACAATTTCAAATCCGGACACTGATGTTCTACCACAACCAGAATTCAACAAAGGAATGCCGGACATATGCCAATTTCGAGCATCTTTCGATGGCATCTGAGATTTGTGAAGACTTGATGAAGATGATGGTTCTATGGATGCCCAATGTTTGTGTATTTCCTTTCTTTTGAATTCTTCCATCATATCCCTCTGAATTCTGTAAAGCCGGTGGAGCTCGTGAACCTGGACGAAAGTGAAGATCCAAATGATCAAGCTTCTGCGACATCATTGGTTCATTAAAGCATAAAAGGGACTCCATTTTACATACTAAGAGCATGTTTGACTAAGCTTCAAAATAAATAACATTAATCTTAAGTAAATATTTTATCTTCAAACATGTTAAAGCCTCTTACCTTTTTCTGAAATTAACTCTTTGCAAAACAAATAACTTGCTTACTTTCACAATAAATAAATTTACTTATAAGTAAACTTTTTAGGCTGAGCCAAACGTGTGAACTGAGAACTTCATAAAAGTTCTGAACGAGGTGGATTTCTTAGAGTGATAGACATGACAGCAAAATTATACTAAAGTACCTGATTCTTGAAGATTGTCTCATGCTCAAGCATTTTCTGCTTTAATGCATCCTTATCATGCCCTAGACTTCTATCTGTTATAGTCCTAGGCATGAAACCATTGTAATATTGACCACTTGTTAAGTTCTCGTCCCCATAAAAGAGGGGCCAGCTACTACTGCTAGAATCCTCGTTAAGGTCCCTCATGGAGTAATATCCCGGCAAGTAGCTTTTGCTATGCACTTTTTTCCATTCTGCAGAGAAGATTTGAATGGTAAAATAATTCTGAACAAAAGAAACTGGACATAAAACTCTTTTCTTTCACTTATGTATTAAGTAAAATCACTAGCAGGTAATAAGATGTTCTACTACTAAGCATAACAATGCAAGTTTCATTATTATTGAAAATAACAAAGGAATCTCAATTATCGACAAGAGAAAAATCTATAAAACATTAATATCAAGTTGTGATAATATATAAAATTCATATATCTATGACTACCAAGAGCTAGGAACCATTTATCAGTATTAATAGATAGAATAAGGCATTTTATTATCACCTTGCTTCATAAACCATAGCATTTAAACAGCAGTTATGACAGTATAAATACAAATAGATAAGCCAAAATTTCTAACACCAGAATTGATCTAGAATATATAAAAACCATATTTTCTTACTACTATGTGCTACGAACTATTTATCATGCAGTACTAAAAGATAGGATAACCCATGTTATTATCACCTTGTTCCATAAAACATAGCATTTAAACAGCAGAATGACCATAAGAATACTGAGGACGGAAAAAACAAATATATAAACCATAATTTTAACATCAGAATTGACCTAAAATTCGAATATGAAGTAAAACGTTTTTCACCACAAGTTTGGCAATGTTTTCTGCGAAAAAACCCACATCCACCACAGCCCGAACAAGAAAACATATCCGAAAAAAGATTGTCTTCACATCAAATTATGCTAGTACATGATCGCTATTTCATAATTTACACATTGCGCATAATATAGGAAAAAAACCTGGAAAGAGTTGGCTTCCATCATTTAACAATGCTGAGTAACTCGAAAACAAGTTTTTTACCATATGTGACACTACTACCTTTTAGGTAATAAATCTAGCAACTTAAATAGACCTCAAATAACATAATTGACATTGTGCCTTTACACTGAAACTTTCAGTTGAACATTGCCCTGTTGTTCTTCACTTCAGTTCTACCTTTTCTTCAAAGGCTCGAAAGAATAATTCATATCCGTCAAATTGAAGATCATATAATACATTTCCTTTATTAGTACAATGAACTAAAATGGGTGAGCTTTAGATATGAACTATAAATCTAACTTGATAAAAGAAATTGAATGATGAGTTCAGAATAAATAATCTAAAATAAAATATTTTCTATCTACTGAGATTCAACAGTAGTTGCTGAATTATCTCCAACTAACACAGGACGTTAAAACGTTGCATGGAAGTCTTGGCAACATTATGCCAAGCTATTGAATAGAAAACAAAGACAATCTGGCATGCAACTAAACATACAGAGAAGAAAAGGTATATGGTTTTCGAACAAAAAACGATAGCCTCAAACAATTATCAAGAAATTCAATGAACCAGAAAATCACAAAAATCCAATCCACCTCTTCATTGAAAGATGTATGTCTTATTGGGGGATAATAGCAGGTTCTTTACGGACATGGACCTCCGAGTTCACCGATAACTGGTAAAAAGAAATCCAAGCACTCCCTTGACTGATTGAGGAAAGAGTAAAGAACACGGCTCAATTTCTCTCCAAAACAGAATAGTTTTTCTTCAACGATGGAACAAAAGATGGCGGAGACTTTAGTTTTTATTGTACACAGCTGGTGGGTAAGCGAAACAATACCTACGGGAGCTTTTATATTTATATTGGCATTCGAATCATTTAAAAAATATAGATAATAATGCGTTGAATATATTCGTAAACCGAATGGATTATACACATCCAGCTCATATTGTCAAAATCCAACAACCACTACAATAAATGTTACTTTAGATTACGAACAGATACAAGGTACAAAAGTCAGACACATGTACGCTACACGTGTCTAAGAAAACTAAAATGGGTTTCAACTTTTTATCTCATGACGAAAGTAATCCAACATGTTTCATAATTTCTCGTAAGCCGCCCCAACCAACAATATTACACTCTATAATACAGGTCATCAATTTCACATCGGCAAATAAATTACATAAAAGTAGAATGAGCACATTATTACAGAAACCTCACATCGAGAGTTATTTTCTTCATCCTCGCCTAATTTTCTGACTTTTAAATAATAAAAAAAAGAGCCTGTAGCTCATAAATTTCATTGCAAAACCACAGTTCAAATGTAGCAGGGAGAACCAGAGGAACTGAACTTGTTTATCTAGTTGAGAATGCTCCATTAAGGTGATAAAACCTATACATATAAAATGGTACGCAAATGCTCTTCTACTACTAGAAAAGGATGCCTTAGAGCCTATAAAATTCACGACAACATAACCTACAGATCAAATGGATGGAATGTAGCATGCTTTGACAATGATATAAGGGATTTTAATTTAGGAAACTTAATCTATCCCCCAATCAAATTTAGTTTAAATTATTGTAGCCGACTCTAACGCACTTGGACTAATACAATTACAGTCAAAAAATACAGCGAGTTTAAGATATGCTACCCAGAAGCAAATAACCAACAAGACATAAGGAAAAATATTGCACCACAAAACAAAACAAAAGTCAAGTGCATCCTAAGTAGAAATGATCACTCGTCAAATTCCCGTTTACAGTTCACGATTTAATCTATTGAAGAACCGAGAAAAACGCAAAAAATATGAGACTTTTTAACAAAGAAATTGCATAGATATAATTATCCAAGCCATTAGAACTAATCATCTGAAAACTCAAAAACAATTATAATTCATATAATCAGACAATTACTCATAAGCAAAATTAAAACGAAGAAACAAGAATTTTCATCTCCTGGGTCATAGTCAAAACCCAATAAAATCTTGAAATAAAAAAAATCTGAAAATGAATTGAAAGATATTTACCTCAGACCCACATCCTTGAATCAGTGTTCAAGAACCCCTCGCAGATTGAATCATCCCACAGTATCAATAATAACACAAAATAATGTGAAATTCAAAGTCTTTCACGCTATAGCACTAGTGAAAATGAAAACCAATAAAAAGAAGCGAAAAAATAAAACTTTAAAATCAATAATAGTAATACTCAAATAAAATAAAAGAATTATAAAGTGAATGGCTTGAAAACTCCATTGAAGAAGCTCGGATCCTCCTCAAACTGAACAAAATATTGAAGATTTCGATCTGCTGGGCCACTCTCTCTCTCTCTCTATTAATAGCGAAAAAAGAAAGCAACTACTTTTAGAGAGAATGAAAGAAAAAGAAATAAATTCTTTTTCAACTGTATGTATATTAGTGCTTGTATAATAGAATTATAATTTATTTTCAAGAAAATGAGAAATGGAGAGAGATCCGATATAAGAAATCTCCACAAAAACAAATGACCTTCTAAGAACAATGACATGAAATTTGTCAACATGCGGTCCTTTATATTCTTTGCCTTTTCTCTTCACGCTCTCTCTCTCTCTCTACCCTCCTCATTCTCTCTCTGTATCTCTATATATCTTACAGTTCTTTGATTTGTTTTAGCTAATATAGCCCAAGTTCCATTCTTATAAAAACTCATTTTTTCTATTATCAAATAATTTTATACATAAATCGAAAATACTTACTTATTTTTTAATCATACATTTTCCAACTTTATACTATTTAAAAATATATTTTATTGAAAAGATGGAACCCAAACAAGGGCATAATATTAAGGAGACCTTAGACAAAGCTTTAATAAAAGTTTTAACAATTTCGATGTAGTGTAGCATTGAAAAGTTAATAAGAATTATGAATTTTATGAAATGTATAATTAAAATTGAAGTTCGACCCATTTATCCTTAATATATTTTATCATTTATCAATTAAGGGCTAAGGCCCATTTGATATAGGTTTTTTGGAATATATTTTATGAGACTTTTAGAGAAGGGTCAAAAACTACTAAAAAAGAACGAGTTTACATGTAAAATTATTTTATTAAAAAATATATAATTTAAAATAAGTTCAGAAAAATGAACTTTAAAATTTGGCCCTTCACCAAATTATATTTCTGGGATTTTGATTGTTAAACAAGACTAATGAGTATAATAAACAAAACTTCGACTATTATCTAATCATTCATTACGGGACGTGTAATAAAAGATATTTGTCATCCAGACATTTTTGTCCACATTTCGTGCACAAAAATAGACGAAACGAGACCAGATCAGACAGAAAAATAAGCAGGGATATCAATTACTTTATTTTTTTAATATTGTACAACAAACACGTCGTCTGAATCTTATTTAATCGAACGTGTAATGTCAATGCATAATTGTAACAAAGTATACTTTTGAGTTGCTTGTTAACATCAAACACAACCAAATGGACAATCCCATAAAATAGTTGTTTATTTTCTCAGTCTAGGAATTATTATTTAATTAAGACTTAAGAGGTAGACTTGAAAGTTTTGCCATTTCAAGCAGTTTTCTATTGACCCATACATTCAGAAAAACAAGGGTGTGGGTCCCAATATTGATGCTGTGCTTCTAATAGGGTTGAGGATCGCGTAACACTGCCCTTATTGGTCCGCTTTAATTACGGAAATGGGACTGACGGTCGTGATGGAATCTGATTGGCTGATGCTCTGATTTCTTACAGAGAAAGTCTAATTGTTGTCTGCAGGTACGTACTGGATTCTGTACCAAAGCAAGTAGGATAAGCAGTAGAATTTTTACACGTGGCTTCCTATGTAGCATATTGAGGACCTCATACGTCTCATGCTTCTTTGATTATGCCTAAATTTTTATATTGAAATCTCAACTTTTAATTTTGGCATATAATTAGCATTGTTTTAAAAACTGAATTTAATTTTTAAAAAACTAAGCCCTGTTTGGTGTTCATTCGTTTGGAAAAATATTATTTTGAATGATGAATTTTTAAAGAATATATGGTTAAAAGTGGGAAAAAATTTAAATTTACGTGTGGAATATTTTATTGTGTAAATGTATAGTTAAAAATAAATATGTAAAAAGAAGTTTTGAAAAAATGAAAAACAAACAGGAGCTAAAATGTGAAGTTAAATCGGTGGTAGAGAAATTAATTTAATAAATGACCACTTCTTTTTTAAAAAGTGAGGTGTTAAAATTGATTGTAAAATTCTTTTAGTCCCTATTTAGTAGAAATTAAAATTTAGATTTTAATTTAAATCGAAATCAACAATTAGTTTTAACTATATTTCATGAGTCCACAATCTTTCAAAAATATATTTCATCAATTTTTATCAAGATTTACTAAAAATTAACTTTAATCCCCACCAAACAGAAGTTTAATAAGTCGTCAAATTAGATTATAAAAATTGATGTTTTATAATTTTTTGATCAAACCGATCATTCCTATCCAAAAATTCATATAACACTGACAATAAAAAAAGTGAATTTCAAAGCTACTTATGTATGAATATTTGTTTTTTAGAATATCAAAGCTACTTAAGTATGAATATTTGTTTTTAAGGTTGAATAATGGTATTTATCATTATAATAATGAAATATCGGTAATATGGTAGTTTATGTGGAATAATATGATTGAATAGTTCAATTTTTATGAGAGATGCGAGGAGATAGAGAAAAAAATGTGAGGGATAATGGATTGCCACATTATCGATATTCCATCATCGTGAAAATAAAAGGCACTACTCTTGTTTTTTACTCAAAATATTTAGTGTACCGAATACATTATATAAGGAAATGTTGCTTAATTCAATGCAATCTAATGTATCGCATATAACTATAAAATATTCGGATTATAGACTCAAAAATCGCGTCAGTGTGATTTTAAAAAATTGTATTAATATATATATTTTTTTGTTTCTATTAAACGTTAATAGCGAATAATCTTTCAAATTTAGTCGGCGATAGTTATTTATTCTAGATTTTGCATATATCAATAAGTGGATTCATCATTAAGCACATGTTTGATTTAAGGAAAAAAAAATTTTAGTTGATTTTAATAAAAACTGATGAAATATGTGATTGAAAATTTCTGAGTACCATAATATACATGGTTAAAACTAATTATAGCTCTAACTTAAATTTTAATTTGATTTTTTAGTTGAACCAAGTAAGGACTAAACATTATTGTAATGATCAGTGATGGATTTAAATTGGCCAAACACGGTCAACGCCTAATATATTGTAATTATGAGATATATTTTTATTTTACGAATCTTAAAGAATTAATTACCTATTAATCGACACCTATCCTATTAGTTGTATTAAATAATTTTTTTTTGGCATAATTTAAATGTTCAAAGAAAATAACTTTAAGAGTGCAGATTTTGTGGCTGTCGGTTACGAGATTTTATTGAGCTACCAATGGAATATTTTTAACCTGTAATAAAACTTTCTTACTTTATGCTTTTGTAAATATGTTAATTTAAAAGTACAATTCGATAAGGAATAAAAAAACACAACTCTCAACTTTTTTGTCTATCGGGATGAAAAAAGTAAAAGACCTCACAAATATTTGAAAACAAAAAAATATCGTAGTGTAAATAGATAAAAAAAAAAATGCTTTATTAGTTAAACATGAAAATTCGAATTGATTTATTCTACAAATAAAACTTTTGCAATTATTATATACGAAGTTGCTGAATACTACTATTTAATGATACTATTGCATAGATTTTCCTTCAAATTAAATCAACTATAAAAAAATTATAAATCGTTAACATTTTGTTCACCAAAAAACAAATAGTTCCGGCTACACGAGAATCGGGAACGGCCTTTCTAGCAGACTTGTTGGTCTTAAGAACGCTAGTTTTAAGAATAAATGATTGCCCTTCTTCGACTTTACTGTCAACGTGAGAACAGACACTTAATGCGTTCTACTTATTGAACAGTCTTCTATGA
The DNA here is from genome assembly GCA_903798325.1 of Fraxinus xanthoxyloides. Lineage (NCBI taxonomy): Eukaryota > Viridiplantae > Streptophyta > Magnoliopsida > Lamiales > Oleaceae > Fraxinus > Fraxinus xanthoxyloides. The sequence goes on from CAIGRL010023594.1 coordinate 15,792, forward strand.
TTGGTCTGTGTCCCCTGGATGCCAAAGGTACCCTTAGGATGATCCCTAGTTCCTACGGGGTGGAGATGATGAGGTAAAAGGGTAATGTTATTTATTATTAACAGAGATTATTGTCGATTTAGGTGGTAGTAAATCTCATGGTATATTGTTCAACTGAGTTGTGATACATTATAATGCAATGAACAACAAATTAAGGGACGTTGTCACCTAATAATAATCTTTACTGATAACATACAACATTATTAATAGAAAAAATACACCCGTCTTAAAGGGCAAATTTAAGTTCGAGTGAGCCAACTCCCTTTGCAACTCCACCAAGTAGTTCCATTTTGAGTTTACTATCATTCAATCTAAAATTGGAGAATTTACACATTTGTTCACTCATCTTTTAGTTTTACAAATGTGTATGCAGTCTAGCGTTCTACTTCTAATAGCTGAACATTTATAGATTTTCATTTGCATTCAATCATCATAAACTACTAAACAAATTTTTTTCATAGCCAAATTGAGTGGTTAGGCACTTGTGTAAGCACCACATGTGTAATTTACAATACCACATTGACTTGTGTCATCGGGTGTAATGCATCATTTATTGATGTTTCATGACCATATTAGCTTCAAATAGAAAAACTAAAAAGTAGCCATGCTACTTGCGATGGTGTAATTGTGTATTGTGTGTTTCTAAATAGTCAATTTAATCTTTGCTACACCTAGATACACTTGCCTCAATCTTAGTGAGATGGTGCATTGCTCCCTTGTAGCATTCCAAGTTCTATTGACAGTGTTGAGTATTGAACCGGGTTCAATTATGGTGCTTCCAACATTTGGCTGAAGTCGTGTTATGAAAATGCAACTCTTTTAATCTTCTGATTTGGTTTGGATGTTGATACGTGGACTGTTGGTGGTCGTTGGATGGACTTCTAGATCCTTCTATTATTTCC
>CAIGRL010023613.1:0-12459 GCA_903798325.1 Fraxinus xanthoxyloides
ATGAACAACAAGGCCTTCTCCATCTCTAACCTCAAATCCAATCAAATGCTTCATCTTCTAATTTGAAAATAAAGCATCACATGCATCTTCAATGATGAGAATACCACGACTATATAAAATTGTGTCTCTAAATGAAGTTGGCAACGATTACGAAAGAATTAAGGCTAAGTTTTTTTCATCATACTTTAACTCTAAAGTCTCCAAATCAGCAACGATCTCCTTAAAATAGCCAGGTAATCTTCCAAAGATTTAACTTTTGTCATACGATGAGACTACAAACGTTGTCTTAGGTGCAATTTGCTGCTTAGACTCTTAGTTATGCACAATTGCTCCAACTTCAACCACAACGCATCTGTCATTTTCTTTTTCAAAACGTTATTTCGATCCTTACGTTGTTTCTCCTTCGTCAACCATGTTGAGGACATCTTATTAAACCATAAGAACACATCATCTAAAGCCATTTGTGTGAGTGTAGCTTGCATCTTCTCCTACCACGATGATAATCTAGTGATGCGGTCCAAAAGTGAAATATCATACTTCATGATTGCCATAAAAAAACAAGAACCTCAGAAAAATCAAAGCTCATGAAACACTTGTTGGGGGAGGAATGAGGATATAAGACATGATATGAAGTATTTATTACAACATTAAGATGAACAAAAAGATAAGAATTTAATTTGATTGAGAAATTAAAGATTTTATTAATCTATAATGGAGAAAGAATTACAATAATTGTGTTTCTTACAATTAATTTTAACTTCTGTAATAATCCTACTTGTAAAGACGAGTCAACTACATATAAGGATAAATGTCAAACCCTAATAATATTGTTAAAGATGGGAATAGTATAAAAAATGCGTGGAATAAAGGAAACAATATTTTTCTCAATAAAAACTAATCAAATTTGGGTCACAAACCAACAAAACTAATATGTTATCAAATAATCAATAGTTATTGTTACTCCTCTAAGAACGAGTCACCAGGCATCAAAAAAGGCCCACAATTTGAGGAATTGAAGTGCTTACAACAATATAGTATGAAGAAAGTAACCGAAGTGGATAGCATCAGCATGAATGAGGATTAAGCCGCATGTCTAGAAGACACACCTGCTGGTGGCAGTCAAGACTTTGACATAAGATACAGGCAAAGATCTGTCCAAAATAAAATTTTATGAATGATGGATTTGACACTCTGCAGCAGACACCAATGTGCCAATTTAAATCTAGAAACATTAAATATTCGTCCACCTATGGAGTGATAGATTGACGTCTATAAAGAGACTCTTCGGACCAGCAGATGAAGCCACGTGTTCTCCATCCTACGATTCTTTTTCCACTTCTTTCTCTGTAGTTACTTATGCTCTATGCATTTGTAAGGTAATGTAACTTCAATTCACTATTTCTCCTCCTCTCTTGAGATAATATAGAAATTTCGATGGTTCCCACTACCAAAATTGGTTGTTTGCATTTATCGTCAAATTATTTGATTGTCGGAGTGTTCGTGGCAGCTACCACCACCATTGGAAATGGTCACGAGCTTGTAATCGTTTGTGCTAAGTGTGCAGGTTGTTTTATGTTGGTCACGTGGAGGTCCATTTTCTAGGGTTAACACTTACCCGTTCTTTTACTTCATGTATTTACTGAATCAAAGTTCTTCCATTGGTTTCTAGAAAATGCTGGCTATTTGTAGAACCAAACTATATAGTGGGATTGAAGAATATAAACTCAAATTTCAGAAGGTAAGAGAGAAATAACTTGACTTCAACCATTTTTATATTTCAGAGGGTAGATAGATTAATTGTTAACAACACAACTAAGGGTATCAAAGAGCTTTTGGAGATCCTGGATGTAGTGAAATCTTTATATTATTGTTTTTAAATGCCAAGTATGAAATCAAGGTTAAAATTCACTGAACCGCATGGCATCATTATGCTAGGTAATCTGCATACCTACCAACGCAGTCCATTACTCACTAATTCTAAATGCAAATTTCTCAGTTTATATGATAAACATGAGCACTATGAATCAAATTCAGATAAGCACTATAATAAATGTTCAACACAGAGAAACCTAAATCCTTGTTCAGAAGCGTTTACTTACTACATAGAGCCTTTCGTTTATCATCTTTTGCCTTCTTCCTCTGCTTATTTTCATCTTTTTCTAATGTTAAAGATAATGTATGCTAGGAACCAAATATTATTTTTCCATAATGAAGGCAAACATCAAGAATGGTTTGCCCACTATATCATTTTTGTGATGTGAAATTGTAGAACTTACAATTTCTTTTATTTTGTTCAGTTAAACAGGGAATCATAAAAAATCCGTTGACCTCAAAAAATGCCCCAACAGAATCCCTCTCACTGCCTCTCCAAGTAGACATCATCTACACATTAGAACACCCAATTAGGAGTCAAATGTTATCGGTTTAGAAAAGGTTCGCGACCGTTTGCGTTATGACGGTCAAATCAACGGCCAAACGAGAGAAAAAAAATGCAAGAGAGGGAGAGGGAGAGGGAGAGTGAATTTGGATAGGGTTAGAAATCATATCTTACTATGAATGAAACTTACATATATATAGAAAAATTTTAATATGCCGAGTGGCTAATGGGTCGAGCCCCAGATGTCATTGTTTATTTAAATAGCTCAATTAATTGAATAATCGAAACAACGTCAACATATATGGGACCCCCTCCATTTGAGCATGTCACGTAATTTAAGGATATAACAATAGTCCCCCAAGTCTGAGTCGTACATTCATGTACGGGTCGGACTTCGAAATATAAGCCGTCAAATATGTGACTTCTTTTAAATTACCCCATAAATATGAGTTGCTCCAATAAGCGAGAACTTGCGAACTGCCTCTAAAATATGCATCGATCCCAAATAGGCGATGACTTATGAATTGCCTCAACAATATAAACCGCTTCAATAAGTGAGGACTTACAAACTGCCTCAAAAAATATGTGTGTGAGCTTGAATAAGCGGGGGCTTATGAATTGTCTCAAAAGATAGATGTTGCATATAATTTGTCGAAATTTTGGTGGCATCTCCTCTGTAATATGGACTAAACCCACTTGTAATACAACATAATATCTCCGATGCACATATATAAAAATAAATCGAGATCCATGTGCCCCTCAAATTATTCATGATGATAAAGTGAATAATGATATATCACATTTCTCCAAGATATAATATATAGAAAGCCTATCACGTATCATAACAAGTCATATGCTTGCAAAGCTTAGTGTAATAGTAGTGTTGAAACAACATGTTGATAATGTAGATAATGTGACACACATATTGGCAGTTGTGAAAAAATTTGTCATGACATGCTAGCAATGATGTGGCATGCGTACTTGGCAGTAATAGTATAATGCTATGCTATCAATAATAATGTAATGATACAACGATACTAGTATCACAATAATCCCCCAAGTCTGATTCGAATATTAATATGATGGTCGAACTTGGAATATAAGCTAATGTGATGAAGTTGATGTAGAGACTAGACTAAATATATAAGCAGCTGTGATAAGCTGATGTAGAGGCGATGCACTAGACATTTGTAGCAGAAACGATGCTTTGGACATAAGTATCAGAGACGATGCTCTAAATTTGAGTAGCAGAGACGATGTTCTGAATGTGAATAGCAGAGACGATGCTCTGGACATAAGTAGCTATAATTAGCCAACATCCTTACATGGGGGTGGCATATCCATGTCAAGGGCATCATCCATGGTGTTTGATCCAGTCATAAAAGGCTTCGTCTTCGTAGGTATTAAGGTGGGCCCACCCCTCTCTTTACGAAGTGGTAAATAATATAAACTCTCTGAAAATTAATAAATGTAACATAACTGAAGCAGAAACAAAGCTCTAAAAGATAGGCAACTATAATACAATCGATGCTGAGGTGTTGAGGCATAATGAACTCTTTGAAGATAAATGCAGCTCTAATATAACATCTCGTAAGGTGAGGCATTTCGCTGAGCGAGGAATGACTATCGAGCTAGCAGCTCATCTTGAACTTTCTATATCTTATATGCTAGCATCGAATAGAAGATGTCTTAAAATCGAACTCAACGATAGTGAAAAACGAGGAATAAACATCTCGCGCGCGAAGCGAGGAATAATCATCTAATGAGGCCGGAATAAGCATCCCTCAAATATCTCTCGAACTACTAGAGTCTTATAAGCGGCCTCAAATAGTCAAGGTCTTATAGCTAGACTCAACGATATTAAGACTCGAGAAATGAACAAATCGCGAAGCCAGGAACAATCATCTGACAAGATAGGGAATAAACATCCCGTAAATAACTCTCAGACTATTGAAGTCTTATAAACGGTATCTGATAGATGATGCCTTACAACTTAGCTCAACAACAGTAAGAGGTGATGAATAAACATCTCACGAAGTGGGGAATAAACATTCCACGAATAGCTCTCAAGCTATCGAAGTCTTATAAACTAGTTTCAGATAGACAAGGTCTTATAGCTAAGCTCAATGATTGTGAGAGGCGAGGAACAAACAAATCGTGAAACTAAGAATAATCATGTACCAATGCAGCAAATAAACATCCTGCAAGTAGCTCTCAAACTATTGGAGTCTTATAAGCCGCCTCTGATAGACGAGGTCTTACAACTTAGCTTGGTGATAGTGAGAGACGAAGAATAAACATCTCACAATGCCAGAAATAATCATCTGACGAGGTGGGGAATAGACATCCCATGAATAGCTCTTAAACTATCGAAGTCTTATAAGCAACCTCTAATAGACGATGTCTTATAGATAGGCTCCACGATAGTGAAAGACGAGAAATAAACATCTCGCAAGGCAAAAAATAGTCATTTGACAAGGCATGGAATAGACATCCAACAAATAGTTCTCGAACTATCGGAGTCTTATAAGTGGCCTCTAATAGATGATGTCTTACAACTTAGCCCAATGGTAGTGAGAGGCGAGGAATAAACATCTCGCGAAGTGGGGAATAAACATTTCACGAGCTCTCGAACTATCGGAGTCTTATAAACTAGTATCGGATAGACGAGATCTTATAGCTAGGCTCAACGATAGTGAGAGATGAGGAATAAAAAAATCGTGAAGCCAAGAATAATTATCTGGCGAGATGGAGAATAAACATCCTCCAAATAGCTCTTAAACTATCAAAGTCTTATAAGTGGCCTCTGATAGACAAAGTCTTACAACTTAGCTTGAAGTTAGTGAAAGGCGAGAAATATAATTCTCACGAGGCCAGAAATAATCACTTGACGAGGCGGGGAATAGACATCCCACAAATAGCTCTCGAACTATCGGAATCTTATAAGTAGCCTCTGATAGACGAGGTCTTACAACTTGGCTTGACGATAGTGAGAGGCGAGGAATAAACATCTCGCAAGGCCAAAAATAAACATCTGGTAATTTCCCTCCTCCTGTTTCAAGGAACAAGGATTCCAAGATATCGTCTTTTCCTTTATTCAAAGAATGAGGACTCCAAGAAATATCGTCTCTTTCTTTATTCAAGGAACGAGGACTCATAGAAATATCATTCTTCCTTTATTCAAGGAATGATGACTCCAAGATACCGCCTCTTCCTTTATTCAATGAACGAGGACTCCAAGAAATACCTCATCTTCCTTTATTCAAGGAACAAGGACTCTAATAAATATCGTCTCTTCCTTTATTCAAGGAATGCGGACTTCAAGATGCCACATGTTCCTTTATTCAAGGAATGAGGACTCCAAAAAATACCACATCTTCATTTATTCAAGGAACGAGAACTCCAAGATATTGCATCTTCATTTATTCAAAAAACGAGGACTCATAAAATCCTACCTTTGATAATAAGAAATCCATGAGATTGGGTTCACCTTCGATAATAGGAAAACAACGAGCTAAGTCTCACCTTGAATAAATAAGAAATCTACAAGCCTAGGTCAACCTTCAATGGTGCGAGGTCTTACAAGCTGGCCTTGAACGTGCAAGGTCTTAGAGCTTGCCTCAAATAATAGAGGTGATCATCAAAGTGGCTCTGAATAAGAGAACTTTGAGCTGGAAATTCTACTTGCTATTTCCATTTTCTAATATATGGGGGCAATAATAAGATAAAAACTCACTTCCAGCAAGTAAATCAAGCTTCGTTATCATGCCCTTCCTGAAACTCTCCAAAAAAGAATTAATTGACAACATGGAGAATTGCTTTAACACCCAAAGAAATCGATTGGAAAAATTACTTTATAGTTAGCATGTAAAAGAATAATTATGTAGCCCCCAAAATCCTTAAATGAGAATTAAACCTGTAAAATATATGTATCCATATAGAGAGCAATGACACATAATCACTTGATACGAAACCCTTTTTGCAAGTTAATAAGAATAGAAACTGCTAGTAGATTCAAATGACCATTTTAATTGCTCTTCCACTTTTAAATTAGAACAATTCCCATTAGTTTACAAAATGACAAAATCCATTTATCCCATTTTCAGAGTGATGTCGGGCATTGCTCTTCTGCTTAAATAATGGCATTGACAAATAAGCCCACTTTCAAGCAAAATCCATTGGGGCCTTGTGAAGTGGAAAAACTTGGGAAAGAGAATATAAGCAACGGCCCAAGAAAAATATAGCACCAATTGAATTATCAGAATGGCCAAAAAAATTTAAACTAAAGGGAGGCCATGACGCCCAAGATAATCAATACTTTGTTCCAATTTTGTATAACCATCTGACCCAAGTTTATCGAAGCCCATTAACTAATCTACAATTTCCAACATGTTGAAGTGGATTAAATTAAGGGAAAATTCGTAACCCAGATATTAAGTTTGCCCGACTTCACTTCCGAGATGAGAGGTTTGTAATTTCAAAAATCAGATGTTTATATATGTATAACTGATTCTGTTAATATTCAATTTCCTGAAATCAAGCTTCCATTTGCCTATGAAATCGGGCTCCCTAAAATACAAATTTCACCTCCCTAGAAAGATAAATTCGTCACCGAGAAGCTAAAATTCATAGAATTGTATTGTAATATCATCTACCGTCCCCATAATATGGTATATTGGTGATTATTGAAAAAATCTGATTTCAATGTAGAATATCAGTCACAGTGAGTAGAATTTTTGGTAGATTATCTAATTGAGCTTCAATTTGAACAATCGAATGATATCGATGGAGTGTAAATTTGATTCAAATGTTTGATTTATTATCAGATTATTTTAAATTTCGTAAATTTTTGGTGGTGTGATTTAAACTACTTGTAAAGTGTTACATGTGATATTGATCTAATGACCTAGTACTAGTTCTCTTAAATCTGTGACATTTGAACATTGATTTGTTACATGTGCTATTGATCCAATGGCCTTGACCAATTCTCTTTAGACCTGTGACTTTTAGACATTAATCTGTTACCCATGGAAAATGATCTATAACCTGCGAATTGTTACATGTGACCTATAACATAAGAACTGTGACCTGTAAACTTGAATCTGTGGTCGGTTATTAGTGTACAAAGACATGTGACATTTGATTTGTTACCATTTAATATTGATATGTTACCTGTTGACATTAATATATGACCTATACATTATGACGTGTAAATGATAATCTGGCTGTAATATGTGACTTGTTAACTATAACTTGTGAAACTGTTACCTGTGAACTTGAATCCGTGACCGGTTATTAGTGTGTAAAGACAAGCGACATTTGATTTGTGACCTTTAGTATTAATATGTAACATATACATTATGACATGTGAATGATAATCTGGGCATGTGAATTGTAAAATGTAACTTGTTAATTATAACATGTGATATGTGAGAAGTGCACAAAAGACATATGACATGTTATAGTTCACATGCCACAAGTCATTGTGAACATCACAGATCAATGTTCACATGTTGCATATTAAATAAAATTGGTCACATATCATTGCTTTATGTTAGCAATCACACTGCACATGTCAAATATCATATTGTACACTCCATGAATATGTGACTACTGCCAACAACGCCATCACTATTTGCAATTCGTCACTAGTCTACCACCATCACCACTCCAACAACAAAATAGAGAGAAGTTGTGATTTTAATTTTGACCACCAATTACCAAGAAAAACCACAACAAATATAACAATTAGAAGCCTAGAAAAGTATCATAATTGGAAGTCCAGCACTTGTGTAATCCTCAAAATCAAAAAAAAAAAAATCAAAAGCCCAAAAAATCAACCGCAAAAGGTATTAAATTGGAATCCCATCACTCATGTAATCCTCTAGTTTAATCCGACAACCCATTTCTTCACGTTTAGTTTTCTTCTTAACACTTTTGGATCTAAAACTGTGCGACTCATAACAGTGGATCTATACGCTGCCCTTTGACTTACAATGATGCTCGCCTTGCTGCCGTTGAATTAGCGGTGGTTCTGGTGCTGGATGAGGGCATGAGTGCGGTGAAGAGAGAGGGAAATGGAGAGGAAGATGAAGGCTGAGGAGAGAGAGAAGAAGAGACGGTTTTGGGGGAAATTAATTAGGGTGGGAATGAAAATTATATAATTAATATATAATAAATAAATATAAAATATCTGATTTTTGAAAAGTTAAACCTCATATCTGATTTTAGAATTTTGATTCTCAAAAATAGGGTTTGGTGTAATTTCCGCTTAAATTAATTGCATCAAGTCAGAGAAAGTACCAATCAAGTTGTGAATGTTTGTTTCTTTCGCCAAACAAATTAGCTTACAAAATTGAATGGACATTTTGCAAACATGCAACCATCACGGTCCTTTCACCATCAACATTTAATGTGGACACACAATGGACAAAAGATAGAACCGTACACTATCTCAAATGATCTTTAGTGCCGGCAGTTGCTCAAATGGTGGTCGTCGGAGTAGAAGTTGACCGAGGCTTTTTATTGAACGGGTGGAGTGCGAAGTCAATTTTTTAGGCTCACTGCATATATGAGAACAAGTTTTCTCACTTTTCATGTTCACTTCTTTGATTTCTTCATTTTATTTCCTGTTCTCAGAGATGTAATGCAAAGAATCTGACATTTTCGTGGTAATCCAATTTTGGAAGTTCTGGCATATGGTATTTGTGAAAAATAACTATATAATATAAAAATTTTGGAGTAGTAAACGTTAATGTTCAGATGTTTGGAGTGTTCGAGATGCTAGATTTTGAACCCGTTTGACTTGTGAAGTTTGTGTTTCAAAGGCAAGGGCAGAACGTTTCATGAGGGGAACCTTCCTTGGCCTCTGTCTACCGCCATAACCAAGATAAACATTGGCAAAACTTGTTTCTAGTAGCTAAATCAGGTCCTCTCTCCAAATTTTTCTCCTCTTTTGATGGCAGCCTGTTTTTGTTTGTAAACAACCACTTTCCAAGGATCAAATATTGCCGGTTTCTTTAAACTTTGCCGAAAAGCTATGTTCTTCAAGGGAAAATTCATGTGCTTCCAATGACCTTATTATTCATATTTTGGAGGCCGGCCTTACTTTTTGGTAGAGAAACTGCTCGAAACGAAACTACATTTTCGATGACTTTTTGGTACGTGGTAGAACATGGTTAATGTATTGTTTCTCACACACATATTCAATCTGTTGACCTAATAAAATGTGCAAAATCCCTTTCACCTCCCTTCCATGTAGACATTACATGCACACTAGAACGCCTCATTAGGAGGCAAATGTTACCGGTTTAGAAAAAGGTCGGGCGACCGTTTGTACTCCGATACACAAATCAACGGCCGGATTAGAGAAAAATAGAACGCAAGAGTGGGGGAGGGAATTTGAATGCGGTTAGAAATCATACCTTATTAATGTGAATGAAACTTACATATATATAGAAAAATGTTAATGTGACGGTGGTTAATGGGCCGAGCCCAAGATGCCATTGTTTAATTAAATAGCTCAATCAATTGAATAGTCGATACGAGTCGACATATATGGAACTCCCTCTATAAGAGCATGCCACGTAATTTATAGATATAAAAAAATCAGCGAGTGGACATTTTGTTTGACAATTGCTTTAGACATCATTGAAGGGTTTTACCTCGTATTAGATTTGAAGAAAACTGGTTTGTCCAACGATGCCTCCATAATGTGAACAGTTCAGAATCGTTTGATAGTGATGGTATTAGTAGAGTTTATTTTCTTTATTTAAATTAATTGAGTTTTAAGCAAACTCTATGCTGTCTCATTGTCCGTCTATTTAGCATATTTGGGATCTCTATTTTGGTGGTTCTTATCAGTTTCTTAATGTAGTTGTTCAGAAATTATATTGAATTCATTGATAAACAGAAGTGTACTAATAAAATCTCATTTCTGAAACAGTAACATGTTTACTATATTACACAGTAGGATACGTGGCTTCCATGGCAATTCCACACAGACCTTCCTTTGCATTAATATCGTTCTGGAGCCTCATATATCCGTCTTCGCCCAAAGTGGTGCCCCATGAGTTCTTGATTATCCAGTACTTCAACTTACCCTTTTCAGTACCATAACCAACTAATGCAACGCCATGGTCCAAGGTGGTTCCACATTGGCCAGTGAAGACACCACTCGAGTAGAACTGGAAGTCAGCCCCTGCAGCATCGACAGTGACAGCAACTGGTTGGTTACAAACGGCCTTCATAAGTGCCTCCTCACTGTTAACAGGTACATTTTCATAGCCATTTATCTTGGCAACAGGTTCTGCTTCCTTCTTTTGGTCACAGGTACTGACGTTCCCTTTATTAGGATAGTTACTTTCAGTGGTAAGACCATGCTGTTTGATGAACTCGAAAGCTTCGGATGTAAAACCTCCAGTACAACCATCTTTCCCTTCATTGTTGCAGTCTACTATTTCTTGGACTGATAATGTGTATAACTTACCACGTTTGATCTTTGTAATTCCTTCCACAGTATCAACAGCGGGAAATGTCCATGCTCCTGTTTTTCATTCAATTTTCCTTTTTTTTTCAGTTTACACTTCAATGTAAACCAAGAAAGTGGCTTGAGCTGAACGTGCTTACCACATATTGCATCCCGGATGGAAGTCACAGCTCCTTTCTTTCTCCAGCTCATAATTAAAAGAAGTAGCGGTTGACGATTTTGACTTGAAGAGATTCCTATAGAAAGTGTGAGCTTTCTTGAACTCCTCATTTGTTTGATCTGTGAATTGGTTGATACTTAGCTTGTATGGTTTGTCTTCAGCATTATTTACGGATTCTATGTACTCAACATTAGCTTTGAAGATTTGGTAGCGCTTCTCCTTTTCTACGTTGTCCTTGTACTCTCGCCCATAACGTGCCATCCACTTTTCGTGCATCTCCATCATGGATGTTTCAGGGATCATACGAGACATGGATTGAGGAACCAATGCGCTGATAATGACAACCAAAATAGTGAAGAAACAATATTTCAAGCATGTTGCTGCCATTAATGTATGGAATATGTTGTGTTAAGATCTTATATTTGAGGAAATCACTTTTATAAAGTAGACATTAATATTACATACGCATTCTGGGATTAATAGGACGCGTTGCAGATGTGAATTGTATCTTTCAAAGATGAGCATACACAAGTATGCAACTTAGCTTTTGGGATAAATTGCTGTCATTGTCTAATTTACCAAATATTTAGGTTATATAGCTTGTCCAATCATATACCTCTTGCATAGAATGTAGTGATTTTCTTATTCAAACATCGCTTATTTGGAGATTAAATTTAAATAAATAAATATGTGAATTCTCTAGTAGCTTCTTCTAGATGAAGTAGTTCAACATGGTACGAGAACTAGCACAAGGTCTGAATTCAAATCTAGTCGTCACCCATTCATGAAATTTGTTCAACCTTTAAAAGAAAAGCAAACCTGTTGTATGTGAGAGGACGTGTAGAAGATAAATAAATAAATGTATACTATAACCCTAAGAGCTTAGAAGAGTGATTCAACCTTCAAATTATAAAAATTTCCCAGTTGATACTGAACTCCAGGCAAGATTCACAAGTTTTGACATAGTATATCTGAGGAAAATCTGCAGCTGAAAAGGAATATCCTACAAGGCATTTAAGTTAAGCAAGCAAGAATCATTTTTTTGAACAGGTTCACTAAAATCCAAAATAGTAAACAATTAGGTTAATGGAGCAGCGTCCACGGAGTTAGGTTAGGATTTCCCTGTCATCCTTAACTTGCCGGGCTATCAAGACTTTGAAATGTAGGCAAAAGGCGATAATTTGAAGAAGAATGAACTCCATGAATTCTATAAATACCTGTCTCTCGGATAGATGCACAACAACATTTCTTCAGACTATAAAATTCAAATACATTAACACTCTCCTGCTCGAAAGGATGGCTTCGACTCCCAGTTGGAAGCTTTTTTTTGTTGCAATGCTAGTGTTGGAGATGTGGGCATCTCAAGCCACAGCTCGTTCATTGCAAGATGCATCCATGGTTGAAAAACACGAGCAGTGGATGGCACAATATGGA
>CAIGRL010023652.1:0-12696 GCA_903798325.1 Fraxinus xanthoxyloides
CACTAAGGCTATAGAGGCAGGAAATTAAAGCTCATTGAAGGTAATCATTATTTTTTTTTTCTCATTCTGGAATCTTAGGTTGATGAAATTCAAATATAGATGTGAAAGAAGGATCAAATTTCAATCTTGGATTTAATGAGTTGTCGAGTTCTTAATTTTGATGACATGTTTGGTCGAGAAAATGAATACTAGAACAGATTCAACCATGTCCAATATTGGGTGGTACAGAACACACATTGCATTTGTTCTTTATTTGCAGGAATTGCATTGGGGGACACTTGGATTTCAGTAGACAATTTTGTGGTATGCAATGTAAATGAAGATAATGTGATTTGGTTACTACAAAGGGAAAGCGAAAATTGTAGTAAATTTAATATTATGAAGGTTCCATTATGCCCAGCTCATGAAGCGAATTTTCTTATGTTTTAACTTAGGATATAGAGAATCTTTATGATGAATACCAAATAGATTCAGAATTAGAAATCAAAAATTAAAGTCGAGGAGTCGTAACAATAAAAATATAGGAAACATTAGGGTGTGCTTGTTTCAAAAGGAAAACTGGTGGAAAAAGGAACAGTCATTTTCCAGAATAAATAATTTTCACAACTTGATCTACTAGATATCATTCAAAAGGAGAGATAACCTTAGCAACAGTGTGAGTAGATTGGGAAGCTGTCTTGCCGAACTCTGAAAATAAGGCTTCTTTCCTCCACTTCTTTATAACTGTCATCATTTCAAGGACATTGATAAGGATCAAAATATGCAATTACTATTGATCATATTCATGAATCAATAAGGATATGAAATGATAGTATACCAATAGTAAATAAGGTTACATATGAGATGATGAATAGGTACTGGCGCACTAATTCGCAATTCGGGCAACATGAAAATGACATTGTTACAATAAAAGTTTAAATACTTAAACCTAGTAGGATGAAAATCCTAATCCTTCAAAAGACCTAATTGAACTTATCTAAATTAACACTTAACTCCATAAAATAAAGATAAATTCAAATTGAACAAACAGAAAATGTATTTTCTTTCTAGACATGTNAAAATGTATTTTCTTTCTAGACATGTTAACTTTCATTCATTCTGTAAAAGCAATAAAATTGTAAGGAAGTGTCCACGTCAATTTATTTTTTAATACAACACATGTTCTACCATTCAAGCCAGATCAGGTTCATTTATTGCACAAAGTTTATTTTTGATTCACGAGTGTTTACCTAGATTTTTCAACTTCCTTATCACTCTCATGTTTCAATGTGACTGGTTTAGTGTTGACCTGAAATCTCCACTGCACCGGCTGCTAGTTACAGTCCCAACATGAGTATATCCAGAATGCCAACTAAAAATATTGCAATTCCATATTGCAATCTGACGATATCAAATTTTTTGATCTTCATTATTACATGATCTCAAAAATCCTAAACATAAATTTGGAGGATGGATAATCGCCAAGAAATATTCCAGGCTGAAAGAACTCGACCAAGTTCCACAAAATCTCATAAATTTGGAGGGTGTGCCAGTGATAGTAGTTAGCAGCCACCTCTATTCATTTCAGAATTGTCCATTCTAATTCCCCAGCCAATGCCAATTCATTCTCCTACCACCATTTGCTAATCTATCCCCACTCTTTACAGGCATTCTAAGCAAAGGAAAGCAAGTTAATTTTGTTAGGAAAATAACCTCCGACAGGCATCCCTCCTCCCTCCCAGTTGCTGTCAGGGAACTGCCCCTGTTTTCAAAGTTTGGGGTTGGCCAATCTGCCCAAGAAGTAGCCCCATTTCTGGCACACAAACCCCTCCCAAACCTTGAAATTAATACTCCAATAATCCAACCTTCATCCCAAACTATTTCTGTTCTTTGTACATAAAAAAAATCTTTCCATTTCCAAAATAAGCATATTAGTGTCAATCTTTACTCACAAAAAATTGACTCTGTACCAGTAAAAAAAGTCTAAATTTATTAATAGTGATTAATTATTTTTCAAAACGGATTTTCAGGTAACGGCATCCACACTGACAAAATCTCCTTTGCAGGTCTACAAATTAAGCATCTCGCTAACTTCAGAATCGAAAAATAAAGATCAAAATAGGAATGTAATCGGAAATTATAAAAATGGTACAAATAACAATCTCGTGGCTCCCATAAATGAACTCTTGAACCTTACCAGTTCAAAGATCAAGCGACAGAGGTAGCCCATAACCGTTTGTACGCAAGAGGAAGCAAAGTAGGGTTCGTCGTAAGTGACGGCTGTAGAAGATGGTCGTCGAGTAGTCTTCACTGGAGAACGGCAGCGCAACAATGGATTCGGCGTGAGAGGATGGGTCGAGTGGCTTCGGAGTGAAGAGAATGGAAAGGGAAAATGGGTTCACGATTTCTGAGTTCGGTGGAAATTGGGTGGAAAATGAATTGCCAGCTGAAAGGTGAGAAAAGGTTTTCCTTCATTAGGTAGAAAATAGGTCACATGAGGAGGAAAAGGGAAATTATTTTGACAGGAAAATGAAAGCCATCAAACATGTAAAAAAGTAGGAATTGGAATTTGTTTTCCAACTTTCATGGAAAATAGTCACTATCAAACAAGGCCTTAGTGTAATGGAGATTTGATTCATGTCCCGCCAAGCAACAGTCAGCCATTTTTGGAGTATGCCCTTTCTTTTAGTGGGGGATGGATATTTTGGGGCATTTGCTTGTTGCCAAGGTACAGAGAGAGTTCTTGCTGGTGGCTATTGATTATTTTACAAAATAGGTTGAAGGGGAGCCTTTAGCTGTTATTACGACAACAAAAGTACAGAGCTTCATTTGGAAAAACATTATATGCAGATTCGGCATACCAAGAGTCCTCATCACCGATAATGGTAGGCAGTTTGAAAACCATGGATTCAAGGCTTTTTGTTCAAGTTATAACATAGATCACGGACTCACTTTCGTTGCTCATCCCCACTCTAATGGGCATGCAAAAGTAAAAAATCGAGCAATCTTGTGAGATCTCAAAATGGGATTGGAGAAGGAAAAAGGGGTTGGGCAGATGAGTTACCTAATGTGTTGTGGGCGTATCACACGACTAAACGAGAACCCGCAGAAGAAACGCCTTTCAAGTTATCCTTCGAAATGGAGGTTGTTGTTCCAGTAAAAGTCCTAAATGTGACTGGCAAATGAAAGCCAAGCAGTTTGACGTCTCGCCCACCAGGGTGGAGTTCGACCTACTAGATGGGATGAGGGAGAGAGCAGCTATGAGAATGATAGCCTACAAGTAAAGGGATGCTGGGTACTTCAATTGTAGGATGAAACCAAGAGCTTTTTCAATCAGGAGATTTTGTACTAAGGGAGGCAGCAGCGAGTCACCCTTCGTCTAAGCTCGGGCTGAATGTGGAATGACCATATGAGGTTATCCGAAATCTTGGAAAGGGAGCTTACAGCTTAAAGGACTTGAAAGGAAAATCACTAGGCAGGTCGTGGAACACTGAACATCTCAAGAAGTATTATCAATAGACCAACACGCAAGGAATTTGAGTCGCATGATGCTTCCCAACGACTAGTATTCGTAACATAATGCCTACTACAGGCACATTTTATTGAAATTATTTAATGAGAAGCCTGGATAGAGGCAGATGATGAGGACGCTAAGGAAGTGCCAGTGTAGTGCGCCTACTGAGTCTCCAAATCTTGGCAAGTTAAATATTATTATGAGATCTTGGTTTGTGATCGTTTGAAAGAAGACTACAAATTTTCCATATTGCCTCGATGATCGCTCGACACATAGTGGTGAGCAACAAAGCCAATAAATTGGATAGCTCAAAATCGCTCAAGGGGCTAGTGATTATCACCTGACCCTATACTCTATTGCCTCAAAGATCGCTCAACACATAGTGGTGAGCAATAGGATAACAATACCAATAAAATCAGTCAAATATCGGCAAATGAAATGCGAAGGTAAAATTACAACCGAGCTTGGTGCCAATGCGCGCAAGTCAATCGCGTGGCATTCGACTTACGCCTGTGCAACCAGGCGCCCACCCGTTAACTGTCATGTCTACTTACTATTACGATCAAACAGGAAGAGTTGTCCAAGAATGGGAAAATAAACTCTCACACGTCGGCAAGTGATACCAATACTACAATATAGCTATAAAGAAAAAAAGGCAAAACAATAATGATGTTCAATAAGCAAGTATTCATACTCAAAGTGTAGTAAAAGTGTCTGTCCACATCTCAGACCAGAAGAAAACACTAAAAAACCGAATGATAAAAATCGAATAATAGTAGAAAGTGCTAAAATGGCCTACAACAAAAGGTCATGTCAACCCGAATGCGAACTCTCTTCACTCTCGCCTCGCCATGTGTGCCCAAACATCTAGGATTGAGGATACTCAAAATCTAGTAAAAGTGTCTGTCCACATCCCAGACCAGGAGAAACCACTAAACAACGAATGATAAAAATCGAATAATAGAGGCCTTGCAACCTTTGATGAAGCTCCCTATGGTAATGACTAGGAACAAACTTCTTTCTCATGATGTTTTTTAATTATCCCCAGGTGTCAACAGGCTGTTCTCAATTCTCCTCCTTAAAGTTACTATTTGATCCTACCAAATAATAGCATAATTAATAAATTTAAGGATTGCAATTTTTACCCTCTTTTCTTCCGAATAATTGTGGTAATTGAAGATCAATTCAATCTTTTTTTCCCACTCCAAATACACTTCTAGATCACTTTTTCCCTTGAATGTTGGAATCGTCATTTTGATGTTACCCATGCTTCCTTCATCTCCATCACAATCCTGACCCCTTCTTTTCTTCCATACCTATCCACTCTATCCAGTGTTCTTCCCAAGTCAACATCCACCAATGCATCCTCATCCATTCCACTTCTACTTTACTTTCATCTTCAAGATTCATCATACGCCCCTGCCACCTTGCCTCCTTGCGTTAGGAATTTCCCTATAGCGATCCCTACATAAGTCAGCAAGTAATGCATCATGCCTATCCATCATGTCCCTCATGTCACCAAACAACCACTCAAATAGCTGAAACATCTCATCTGTCATGCTGCTTGGTCCTGATTACTGCTTGATGTAGAACTATCTCTGTTAGACATCCTAACTCTAAGATATTTATATGCCTCACGTGTTTCTCTCGTGTATCAGTCAATTTGGTTTTTGTCCTCTATTAGTCTCATCACTCTGCCTTTTTCAGCTCAATGCTTTCACCTAAGCGCATATCGAACTCAACCAAATCTTATTCTCAAAGAATACAAACCGAGTCATGAATGATGCGTACTTCAAGAGATCTATTGGACGAAATAACAAAAGAATTGGACAAGTAGAAGGACACTATTTTTAATTCAAGAAATTAGTTCTTGAATTGAATTTGACACCCTTTTTTTGTTTTTTATTTGTGAATATTTGGATTTTTTTTTGTTTTTTTCTATTCAGGAATTGATTACAAATCTAGCAAAACAAACAAAATTTAATTCGAACTTGTAAATAGCCCAAAAAACAACTTTGACTTTTTTTGTAATTTTTTTATGGATCAAGACTCAATAATTAAGGATTAACTTGAAGAATGCGAAGAACAAAAGAATAACAAGAAACAAGACCCAAAAACAAGAAAAGATATAACATTGATTATTGGAGTCTAGCTCTAATATCAACTGATGAGAATCACGTAGCAATTGTAGCTACGCAACCCACAACGAGATTAGAACCAACCTAAGAAAGTCAATTAATTTAAGTTTTGGATTCGACCCAAGATTAATGAGCCATGCAAACAACACAATTGTTGATAATATGTTGACCTCTTGATTACTCACGTAATGAATCTAGGTCGAATGTTTGAACGCCACAAGAAATCGATTTTTGAAAGTTCGTAATTGTTCAATGAAGAACAAGAGGTTTTGAAAGCTAAAAACCTCACAATTTAATTTGAAAATAATGATCGTTCCCTTTTACAATGAATGAAGGATACTATTTATACTAAACCCTAGAAAATAGATAAAATGGAATTTAACTTGCCAAAACTATCAAGGTTTGTAATATAATAGAATTCTACCAAAACAAGGAAAAGAAAAGAAATTTTCTACCAAAGTTAACCATATACGACCGCATAGGCATTTCTTATGCGGTCGCATAGGTCTTCAAAAATGAAGCCCTCGTGTTTCGGTGAGGTACCATGCGACCGCATGGTGGGTTACACTACGCGGTCGCATAGTGCAAAGTCATGCCGCCGTCTTCAATCGCTTGAATCAATGTCGTCCAATCCGATCTCGGCCTCAACCCCAACATGGAACTCACCCTATTCTTCGTCACGATCGCCATATCGTCAACCGTAGCTCGAACGTGCAATGTCATAGCCTCTTTCACCCGCTTTGTTCTCAATTGCGTCATCGGCCCGTCTTCGACGATCAACGGATCCTTCCCTGGACTTGTCCTCATTGCAACAGCACATTGGATCACATAAAAAAAATTCAAAAATTGTTTTGGAAAAAAGGCTTGCCAAATTTAAAGTTTGAGATAGATAGAATTTGTGATACTTGTCAATTTGGGAAATAATTGAAGAGTTCTTTTAAACTTTAACTATACTCTTCAACTATAAAATCGCTAGAACTACTCCACATAGACCTTTTTGGACATTCTAAAATCGCTAGCTTGGGTGGTAAACATTATGCATTTGTCATTATTGACAACTTTTCTAGATTTACTTGGGTCTTATTTGTAAGTCTAAAAGATGAATCTTTGAATGTTTTTAAACAATTTTGTAAAAATGTTTAAAATGAAGAAAGGATACTCCATTACAACTATTAGAAGCAATCATGGTGGAGAATTTGATAATATCGCTTTTGATAATTTTTGTAATAAAAATGAATATGAACGTAATTTCTCTGCTCCTAGACTTTTCAACGGAATGCTGTAATAGATAAAAAGAATCATACATTGCAAGAAATGACTAGAAAATTGCTTAATGAAAATAGCTTGCCAAAATACATTTGGACCGAAGCCGTTAACACCACTTGCTACATTGTTAATAGACTTTTAGTTAGTCGAAAGAAAACTGAAACTCCCTATGAGCTTTGAAAAAATAGAATTCAAAATATTTGGTTGCAAATTCTTTATTTTAAACACAAAAGAAAACTTGAATTTTGATTCAAAATCCGATATTGTAATTTTTCTAGGATATTCATTGACTACCAAAACTTATAGAATCTTTAACAAAAGAACTCTGATAGTTGAAGAATCTATGCGTACTTTTGATGAAACTAATCCTCTTAATCATGAGAAAGGTATTGATTATGATGTAAGATTGGAGATTTCTTTTGAAAAAATGAATATTCAAGATCAAAACAAGGAAGATCCAAAAGAAAAAGCAAACGTTCAACAAAGTGATATAGAACCTTCCAAAATACCAAATGACCATACTCTACCAAATTAATGGATGTTTGTTCCTTCTCACCCAAAAGAACTAATTATTGATGATCCATCCAAATGTATTACTACTAGAACTTCTACTAAAAATCATTTCAATAGTTGTACTTTTATTTCGCAAATTGAACAAGAAAATTTCGAAGAAGCCAGATTTGATAAATTTTGGATTCTAGCTATGCAAAAATAAATAAATCAATTTGAGAAAATCATGTTTAGGATTTAGTCACTAGACCAAATGATCAAACCGTCATTGATACAAAATATTTTTTTAGAAAAAATGAGATGTAAATGGAGTAATTGTGCATAATAAGGCTAGATTAGTGATCAAAGATTACAATCAAGAAGAAGGCATCAGTTTTGACAAAACTTTGACACTGGTTGCTAAATTAGAATCTATTAGCATGCTTCTTGCATTCACTTATAATAAATGATTCACTTTTTATCAAATGGATGTTAAAAGTGCATTTCTAAATGGGTATACTCGAGATGAAATAAAGGAAACTCCTAGAGCTTAATACAAAAGATTGCGAAAATGTCTACTTTCAAATGGCTTTCCAATAGGTAAAGCGGATACCATTCTTTTCCTCAAAACTCAAAAGAATGATATGATTGTTGTTCAAATTTATGTTGACGATATTATATTTTGTGCAACTAATATTTGTTTTTGTGAAGGATTCTCAAATTGTATGAGCATGGAATTTGAAATGAGAATGATGGGAGAACTTAAATTCTTCCATGTACTTCAAATTAAGAAAACTGGTGATGGGATATTCATTAGTCAAAATAAGTATATATTGGAAATACTCAAGAGATTTGAAATGAAAGACTTGAAACCAATGAATACTCCAATAAGCACATCCATAAAATTGGACAAAGATTTTCAAGGTGCTCTAGTTGATTTAACTAAATATCGAGGTATGATCGGATCTCTTCTTTACTTAACCGCAAGTAGACCTCATATCATGTTTAGTGTGTGTTTATGTACTAGATTTCAATCTAATCCTAAAGAATCACACCTTAATGTCGTAAAAAGAATTTTTAGATATCTTAATTGCGCTAGAACTTTAGGCCTTTGGTATCGAAAAGGCACTCACAATGATTTACTTAGTTATTCGGATGTCGATTAGGATGGTTGCACAATTGATCGCAAGAGCACTAGCGGAAGATGTCATTTTTTAGGCTTTGCACTTATGTCATGATTTAGTAAGAAACAAAAATCCATTGCATTGTCTACCGTCGAAACCAATATATTTTGACTGCTACTTGTTCTGCACAAGTATTATGGATGAAACAAATTTTTAGTGATTATCGCTTATCATTTGGTCATATACCTATCATGTGTGATAACTCTAGTGCCATAAACTTGTCAAAAAAAATCCCATTTTACATTCCCGAACGAAACATATTGAAATTAGACATCACTTTTTAAGAAATCATGCAAAAAAGAGAGATAATGCATTAGAATTTGTGAATACAGAAAATCAATTGGCGGACATTTTCACTAAACCTCTAGCGCTTGATTGATTCTCACATATTTGAACAGGTTTGGACATTATTTATGAATTCGAAGTACATGATTAAGTTAAATTCATACTGTGTATTCTTACATTTTTTGTGTTCTATATGCGGTATTTAGTATGTTAAAAAAAAAAAGGAACCAAACAAGTCAAGCGGACTGTCCGGAACCCTGTTTGGTTTGACAGAGAAAAAGGCATAAAATGACTATGCCAATCTGGACATTCAGCTCACATGGAAAATCAATTTTTAAATAATGCGATTCAGCCTCTTTTCTTTCACTTTCTTCTCCATCTTTCACATTTTTCTCCCTAAGCCTCCTCTAAGTTCTTCATCTTTCCATCTCCAATCATCATATACTTCCCAAAGTTTATTAAAAATAATAAAAAAAATAAAAGAAAAAAAAAACCTATGGGTTGGGTGTTGATTGCTACCTTAGAGGAAAATCCATATCCCGATCTCATGAAAGAATTTTACAAAAATATGGTTATCACTCCTAGGTCGAGTGGAAATTCTTCTCTACTTAAAAACACCCGCATTAACATCACTAAAGCTCTCATCCGAGAAATTCTCGAGCTTGAGGTGTGTGAAACTCAAATTTTTCTTCATAAAGTCCATCCCGCTTTGGAATGATATAATCCTACCGTGGCATGTTGTAGAATTACCGGGAAAAATATAGAAGACATCACAAAATTTAGTGCAAATCAACTCACGCTTCTATATAAAGTTTTGCAAAACATTATTGCACATATCATTTTTCCTCGAAAAGGCCATCAGGATGAAGTAAATAATTTTGATCTTTTTATTCTCGATTCATATCAGGTGGAAATATTAGATTTTCCAACCATTTCGCTCTGTCTCATGAAACTTGTCCATTCCACTCGATACATCAAAACTTTACCTTATGGCATGCTTCTTATCAAAAAATTTAAGGATTTTGAAATTCTCTTGCATGATGAGACTTACGTTTTACTCCATTAATTATACTGATACCATCAATATCCAAACTCTTAAATGCATGAGAATCATAAAAGAGAGCATGATCAATGGGTAGCTTACACTAAATGCTTCGATCCCACTTCGGGTCCTTTCCCTCTACCTTTCGACAAAGATGAGGATGAGGATGACGATTATATACCACACATTTTGAACCCCCTTCATGACATTTCGAATTCTAGTGTTTCTCCTCCCATCTGTGATTTATCATTTACCAAGGATCACTATAATTTTCTCAACGAGCGCATTGATTCACTTACATCTTCCATTGACTGCCTGGGCAAGATGCTTCACCAATTGTAAGTTCAAAAAACTGCAATTCAAGCTCAACAAGATGCAATTCAAGGTCAACAAGTGACAATGCAAGCTTAGTAAAATGCTTTTTATGCTCACTTCTACACTCACTTCCCTCCACCACCTCCTCTGGAGCCGTAGCTATGGTTTAAATTTCATGCCTATGTATTTTGGGTACAATTGTGCTTAGTTTAATTTCTTTTGTTATGGATGCAATTTATAGTATATTTAACTTTCATTGCTTGGCATCTTGTGTTGCTTTAAGGGAATTTACTCGCTATTATTGGTGCATGGTTTTCTTTTTGCTCTTACAAAACTTGTTTTAAATCTTCTTCTTCTACTTTTTGTGTATGCCAAGGGGGGGGAAATATGAGCTGATATGCATATAATTTTTCGATACAAATGTGAGAAATTGATGAATAAAATTAATAAATATGCTTGAGGTTATTGACTTGTAAAAGATAAGAGAAATGTATGTATAACATGTGATATCTAAGATTTTTATACTTTACCAATTGTTGATTATTACTTTATGCAAATCATCTTGTTTGTCATAATCAAAAGGGGAAAATTGTTGACATGTGGTTGACTTCATGTTTTGATCATAACAAAAAGGTCACTACCAAAATATTCGCATCGGGACGATCAACAAAAATCGAAATGGATGCCAAGCATTCCCAACAAATCACTCGAGGCAAAAAACTTCAAATAGTCAAATATAGAAGATTTACATTAAAATGTTTTTCATTAATGTGTGAAGGTACAACGCTTCAATCTTTAGCAAGGAATTATAAAAAGCTCAAGGAATAAATTTTTTTGCACGAGAAAATTATCTCATAAAAACATAAGAATTACTATTCAAAAGCCTACATTTTTCAAAATAATCAAGAAATAAAAATTCGAGAAATTTTTTCGATGAGGACGTTCGAGTGAGCCATGTGAAAGTCCAGTTCGTCCAACAGCCACTTTTTTTAATTGTTCTAAATTTTGACACACAATGGCTGGCTTGGTTGTCCGATCAAAATGCGGACGTCTGGATACTTAGAATTTTTGATATTTTGAACTTTATAAATATCATTTCTTTTTGCATTCATTGTAACATTTTCAAGAGCATTTAAGTGAGGTACTTTTGAGCAAAGTTATATTCATCTTACATCTTATTTATCTTTATCAAATTATTTACTTTGAAAAACTTCTAATTGAATCAACTTTTAAAAAACATATTTTTCATCAAAGTTTTTCTTACCTAACACTTGAGCTTCATTAATTGCTATTCATTAAAGTGTTAGCATATTTCTCTCTTTGTAGTTTATTTGATTGTATCATTTATTAAGAGATAAGTCTCAAATTGTAAAATCATTATTATTTAAATTTGTAGGTGATATTGAGGTCCTGAAAACCTCAATATTGTACAGGGATCGGTGCTCATTGTTTGTAAGTCATCGAAAGCGTTGAACGAGTTTGGATTGCGCCATAAATCAATCAAAATTTGTTAAAAGGCTTTGCTCGTAATGGAGAGCTTAGTAATGGAGGTCGTAGATCATTAATTGAGATTGGACCTCCACAATTACATCGTTTGTACTCTCTCTTCCCTTTTACTTATCGCTTTCATACTCATGCATTTTTGTTTGATTGACTTATTCATTCTCAATTTGCTTAAATTTGAATCAATTTTTCGAAAAAAAAAATTAAATTCAAATTCATCTCCATCTTGGTTAGTGATTATTTATCTCCATTTTTTGTTTGATTGACTTATTGATTCTCAATTTGCTTAAATTTGAATCAATTTTTCGAAAAAAGTTTTTAAAATCAAATTCATCTTCATCTTGGTTAGTGATTATTCAGCTGTCAAAGTTAGCCAAACTTATTCTTCTTTCCGTTCGTGCATCTCCAAACAAGTTGAGGTAAGAAAAGCAATTTCTATTTTGTTCACACATAAAGAAACTTTTCTTTTATTCAAAGAAAATATTAGTATTGTCTTAATTTTGAATTATATAATGAAGCTGTAAATATTATTTTTACTATACTATAAGATAGACATATATTTGTTTAAAGGTAACTTAGTATTTCTTGTCAACATTGCAGAAAAATATTGTATTATTACTTTTGAAAGTGTATATTCAAAATTAATGCTTAGAAGAATATTTAGTAATTTTTAATTATCATTATTCCTAGAAAATATCTATTTCGTTGCTCCTGAAGTAGCACAAATTCAAACATCATAATATCTCCAAGGAATATTATTTTATTGATTTTGAAGAAGACAATTTCAACACTAATCAATATTATAGAAGAATAATTTCATCCCAAAAAAATGAAA
This sequence comes from Fraxinus xanthoxyloides, assembly GCA_903798325.1. NCBI lineage: Eukaryota > Viridiplantae > Streptophyta > Magnoliopsida > Lamiales > Oleaceae > Fraxinus > Fraxinus xanthoxyloides. Next base: position 12,551 of record CAIGRL010023652.1, read on the forward strand.
TTATTATATTATAAAAATTATTGTGTTATTGTTCCTGAAATGCATACAATTAATATTGTTAGGTTTTACTTGATTTTGTAATTGGAAACTCTGTTAACAAAAGGACTTAAATTGATAGCGTATAAAAGTTCAAGGAGTAATGTACA
>CAIGRL010023687.1:0-11193 GCA_903798325.1 Fraxinus xanthoxyloides
GGTGGCCGGAGATGATGTTTCCGACGATTTTCAGATTTTTTGGCAGCGAACTTTGAGCATTAATTCAGGCCAAAATACTTGATGAAGTTGGGAGAGGTTGGATGGGAGTTTAAGAGGAAGTTAAGGGCTGTCAATCGGTGTTCAAGTCCGACGGCTTTGGCGACTGTAGGTGGGCCGGCAAGCGGTAGCGAGGTGGGGGGAAGAATGTGAAGTTTAGAGGGTTATTTGCAATTTTTATAACGTTTGGACTTATAGCAATTTATTCTTGATTTTTCTTTTCTTTTCTTTTCTTTTTTGTTTTATTTATATAGGAGGATATATTGATCATTTTATGTTAAAAATTGGTCAAAAGTACATTTTGCGTCAAAAATGTGAAAGGTAGGGATGTTCTGCGCAAAAAAAAAGGTAGGGACGTATTGCACAAAAATCGGTAAAGGTATGGATGTTTTGCGCTAATTACCCTTTGAAAATTTATTATCCATCGTTCTCATAAGTGCCATTTGGCCTCCATTAAATTCTCATTTTGCTCCTCATTTTCAACTTTTGTGGGCCCTTATGTTTGAATTTAGTGGATATTTAAGACTTCAACAGCACTTCCCATTGACTTGTGTACGGACAATGCCACAAATAATTGAGAGTTGTAACTAAAGTACACATTAGCAAGAATTTTATTTGTAATACTATTTTAAAATCTTATTTAAGTTTATTTTGTGAATTCTAATTGAAGTTTCATTTGATAGCACATTGGGAGTAGAAATTTGTATATGATTTGAAGAAGACATTGAGATGAAGAAAGTCAACATATTTGGAGTAAAGGACCCGAGAATTGACACCACGGCGCCACATAGGTTTTGGCTAGGGTGGCGGCGCCACCCTGTTTGTTTGTCTCTTGTGCGTTTTTTCTTTAGTTTTCCGTTTTTTGACTTCATTTTTGTATTTTACTTTCATTATGATTTAGCAGAAGTTAGAAAAAGTTAGACAAATCATAAACACATAATTTTTATATTCTTTCTTCATATTATAATAAAATATTAATTTTCTACAAATTGTTTTATTCTCGTGATCAATTACTTCGTATTGTGGCTTAATATCTTATTTTCTCGCAACAATTGACACTAAAGCATTCCAGTGCATAAGAGTAACAATCTTAAATTTTCATTTTTTCTTTAACTTCTAGTGCTTTTTCCATTCAAAACTTCAACTTCTTTTGAAGATATCTCCTTAAAGCATGACTATTTTGCCTTAGCAAAGGGACTTCTTCAGACTCAAAGTCAAATGCTTTATACGAATATTGAAGCTGCACTTGGGAGAACTATTGCATTGTTACTTCATCTATGGTACGCAAACACAAGTCTCCATGATTGAAGCGGTGGATGTCGACCCTCAGACGACGACTCTAAATTATTGAGTCACGCGAAAAGTAATTGATGTGATATTACTTACGGTAACAGTTGTGTAGACATTCTTTTACTTGTTTAGGATAGCAAGCAAAGTCACAAACTTATTGGTGCCTTGAACACACATTGTGACTTACAAATCTAGGTCAGTAAATTATTGAGATGAGATCATGTGTCAAGCATCTAGAGAGCCCTTCGTGCCTTTCTCTCACCTACAAATACTCACACTTAGTACCATCAAAGTGTAATCAACTTTTGGTATTTTGAATGTCTATCAAAACTCAACTCTAAATTATATTCTCTTTTCTAAAAGTCATTTCCGCACTCAATATATTTTATTGTCATTTGAATGATTAACTTGAGTTTCAAGATGTATACAATGACATCCTATCCAGTGCCTCTGTATTTGGAGATACTGTGGTCTTGTATGTCTAACTCGTGCGTTTCAAGTGCACTTATGATATACACTTGTAAAGTGAATGTGAGATGTGTTAATGTGTTTCAGAGGTCAAACCGAATCAATTAAAATCTATAAAATATAATTGTTTTTAGATTTTGTGAATAATGTGGAGTTCTATTCAAATTCATGCAATCCATGAAAACTGTAGAATCTTAAAAATCCATTAGAGAGTAGACGTATAAAATTTGATAAAATCTTAAAAATCCATGCGATCCTAAAAATCCATGCAATCCCGTGTTGATTTAGATTAAAAATTGTTGAAAATTCTAAATCAAAAGTTAACAATTAATTTATATTATACATTTCGTGGATTTAAAATTTATTAATAATATATTTTCTCAACTTTTATCAACATTTACTAAAATATAATTTTTAGCTAAACCATGGTCAAAAATAAAAATTACATTTAAATTAGAAAACAAAGAAAAAGTGGTAGGTTTTGCTTTTCAATTAAAACAGATTTTTCGCTTTCAAAAAATAAAAACAGAATTTCTCGAACAATTCCCATTTAGGGATGAAGGCTCAGAAAAAAACCGGCTCTACCGTCCGCATTCGGGTCCCAACCTTAAAGGCGGCCGTCGGCGCAGGCGCCGGTCTCATACCCTATCTGCCTTGGTAAAATTATATTCTACGGTTTAATTATTTACGTTTATTTGGTTGTTGTTGAATTCATCTTCTTTTTTTTGGAGTTCTGTCAGATGAACACGATCAAATACAAATTTTGTGAAATTACTTATAGGAAAACAGAATGATAAAGGGCATTTAACAGTACAAACTATTTTTTTAATTCCAAACAAACTGATATCCCAACTTGTATGCTATAGAGATATTATACAAGTATTCAATTTGTTTATTACATAAGGCAGATGCAGTTTGTGTCCATAGAGATAGGTAGAAATTCTGAAATGCTAGAAACTTTATTAGAGATGCCTTCCTTGCGAGAAGAGCTAAGGACCAGATACAGACTCACGGATTTGCTTTAGTTGAGCTTAACTCCACTCTCAAAGATTTGGCGCATAAGGTCGAAATGCTCCTCACCAATGTAAAATCCAGTCCTTCCATATGATTTCTAGAAGAAACATATTTGTGTTTATGATAAGTAACACAAGAAAAATATCTATATTTCTTGTGCTAGGAAATGAATAACAAAATATAAATTTATTCATAAAATAAACTTGGAAAATTTGTGTGTGATTACCAATTGGTATTTTTTCAGCACTTCTTGATTGCCAGAAATGACATTATGCTTTTTGTTCCAGAAAACTCCTTCGTGGCTTATTAGTTCTGAGAACTTTTGGTAACGTTTCTTGAGGCTTCTCAACCTTGCCTTCAGACAGAGAACTGTAAAAATTGGGCCATAAATTTTGCAGAACTTCCTCATCACGCGCAGCCAGCTTTCTGATCTAAAAGTAGAACCTTGTATATATTCATTTTCAATCTCCTCTGCCATCAGTTTTAGGAAATAGAACTCACCTTCTCCCTCATATTCAGGTTGTACGTCGGCCATCTGTAATGCATATCATAATCAGATACCAGATATTAAAAAAACTTAAGCAATGATTGTAAATACCCAATAAACATTTTAACAATTTTACTATATGTAACTAAGAGAAAGCTGGAGACAAGCTTCTAGTTAAATGCTTGATAAATACCTGCTTTCCAGTTAACCTTATATTCGTGTTTGTGTAAGGCTATAAACTCTAGCATCTTATATAGCATGTGAAATTCCGAGTCTTAAAGAATCAACGAAGATTACATGTGAATTTTAAAAATCCACAATAGATTACATGTGAGTTGTGAAAGATAGCATCAAAACTTCAGAATCGTCAAATCTAGATTATGTACTATTACACTAGATTACACGAATGTGTTTAGTATTATTATTCATTACTTTTGAATATTTTCAAGTAAAACTATTTCCATGAAAGGTTTTTCTCGCATTATTTTATGGGAGTATGTGGTTGAAAATGAGTTTTGAGAAAATGTATTTTTGAAAAAATGGAGCCCAAACAGGGGCTAAATATTGTTTTCTTGCAATTATGAAATTTTTCAGGACCCAAATGTTGTGGACTATTGATGTTTGCCACAAAATTATCTCTATTTGTATAATCAATTTTCAATTTATTTATAAAGAAAAAGGTGAAAAATAGAATTGTTCAAATTAGAAATTATTTCAATACAAAGAACTTTACAGAAATTTAAAACATATAAATAATTGCCATTGTTAAAGAGGCAAGTATAAATAAGTTCAATAATGTGGCATGAGAAAGACTTAAGTAGTTAGTTTATATTTTGTAGTTCATTGTTCTTAACGAAAAATACTTAGTTAACATGGTTCAATAAATGCATATCTTAATTGCATGGTATTCTACAATTCTAATTCATTTTTAATGACAAAGTATAAAAAAAAGACACAGATACCAAATTTAATCCTTGTTACACCTACATAATGATGTGTTTGCAAAATGAGAGTTTGATAGAAGAAATTGTCTTCATTCCAGAAAGCTAGAAGGAGGTTAAATTTAAAATATGCATGTGGTCGTGTCCTTTAGTTTAAAAGATTGTGTTTATAAAACTTAGGCAATGTTTGTGTCTTTTGATTTAGAAGGCTCCATGGCCAAGAGGTAAGTCCCTTCTTTTGGAATTTTGCTCCTTTTCATCTCTTAGTATTTTTAATTCTCCTTTTGATCTGCTTTACAACTAGCCTTGTGTTTGTGTTTGTGTAGAACTCTCTGCATCTTACAGTAATTAAAAGGTTGAGTCTGGAAGAATCTGCAATACCATGTGAATTTTTTGTTTACATATAGGAGACGCCATTTATGTTTTGCAGATGTAAATGCATAAAGTACTATACATTTATAGGATGAGAACTTCTAACAGATGTTACACAAACAAGAATTTACTAGTAGCACAAATGCACAACATTGAATAGAACAAATAAAGCAAAAGCATTATGTTGTTGCAGTCAACTTAGTTGTATAAAAACAAAGTAACTGGAAAGAGCTCGTGACAACATATTTTGATTGATATAATCTAACTTTTAGGATTTGAGAAGTCTGTCATGCTGTTGAAGAATCAATGATTTTAATGATCGTCGAAGTTTTCTTAATACAGAATGACCCCAAAAGGCAAAACATTTCTTAAGTAGGGGTTTTCTGAAAACCTGAAATCAAAGCTGTGAGATTTCAATGTTAAAATCCAAAAAATGCCATTGCCTTTAGAGTTTCAACGAGATTGTTCAACTCCTCATCAAAAAATCCACGCATTGTCCATTTTTATATTTCTTATGGTAAAATATAGGTACAATGGTCAATCATTGATCAAGATTTGTTCTTGAAATATATGCTTATATTGATTGTAAAAAACATTGATCTAGAAAATTAAATTCTTGATAACAAAGTTAGTTTTAAATCAAAAAATTCTAGCTTTACTATTCGGAATTCACTAATCTGGAATAGTGCAAAACTCTGTGATCCTCGTAGTGAAAGATGGCTTTTTGTACTTGGAAAATGAAATTCTAAACCAAGAACTACAGACAAACAATGAGTTTTGTATATATAGTAAGTGAAATGCAAAGTAGGAAAGCATCTGTATGAGAGTGTCTATGTATCTGTATATATTGACATTTGTGAAAGAATTTAATAGAAAGCAAAGCACGTTATATATATGGAATTGATCTCTTTAAGTACCGGTGCTTCGATTATGCTAAGCACTAGGTCATCATCTCCCACCTCCTATTGTAGTATTTCATGTCACCCAGTGTTTTGGAGATTATATATGTATGTGTGCGCGTGTGCATGTCTATATATATCTATATGAAAGCAAAGAAAGCATAATAGCAGACACACACTCACATAAAGGATAGATGCATACATACATGTGTACACACATATATAATCTAACTTTTATTATTTGAGTGAACCAAACATCACTACCAATGTTGTTGTTCAAGCATTGAGGATCATTAAAAGAACATCAGGTTTTCTTCATACAGTTGCGTGAAAAAATTAGTAAATGCTCCTAGTTTGGGGTTTCCAAAAAGCGGTGAGATGTCAGTATTGAAATCTAAGAAATGCCATTGCTTTAGAGTTTCAATGTGGTGGTTCAACCCCTCATATAAATCCATGTCTTTAAGGTTCCAAATTAAGATATTCTAGAAAGTTGACTAAGAAATTTAAAAATACGTATGGTGTTTTTGCATTTTTCTTTTAGTTCTTTCGGTTATAATTGAGATATGTATATGAATTACTTTCTATGTTGTTCGGACTCTCCATTTTAGAGGAAGTACTCGTGTCAGACACATACAACAAGGATAAGGATTTGTGATCCTTTTCGGATTATTTAAATCAAAAGAGGATCCTTTATACCATTTTTTGTTGTTGTTGTGTTTTATTTAGATTCTAATTTGTATTTCACTTATCTAGGCTCGGAATAAAATTCAAATGAAGATCATTATTTTCAATTCAATTTGTTATAGCTTTACAAATAAATGTATAATATATATCCAAAAAAATGCATCTAAAATTATCATTTATCAGTATATAAATTTATAAATGAATTTCTAAACTGCTTTGAAGTTTATAAGACACTTTCACATACCCGTGTTTCAATATTTGATTCTTTTTAGCCGTATGCTCACATCTAAGATTTATTTATTTATTAATTAATTTTTTTTTTTGAAAAAAAGATTTGACTCCTACATATGTACCACGATCAAACATCCATATCCGAGTCCAAGCAACATAGACTACTTTTGCTTCTTAACATTGTCTTCAATATTAAAATTATTGTTGGCAATGGCTTTAATTACTTCAATACCTACTTGAAATCGATGTCTTAGCCAATTATATTAAGCTTGCTCTCCCGAAAAATTCTATACATTCACTTAAGCAAAAATAAAAAAGTTAATTTGAGCTTATATTTGTTCCTTAGTACTCTTAAATTGTGTCTCTACCTTTAGTTTTTCTTCATTTTACACTTCTCCCTCTCTTTTGAGGTCTATTTAGATTGGGGGTTTGGTTAAGATTCAAATCCTCAGTCTCAACGGTTGGGGAAGACCTGTATTTGCTTGTAAGGATCTTAATGGTTACAAACTTATAACGTATGTAACCAATAAAAGTTCATTTTTATATTTTCTTATGGGCAAAACAATTTACATGAGTGGATCAAGATTTATCCATATCACATGTATCATACTAATTGTATTGAACTTGTGATTTAGTAATCAATATTTTTAGAACAAAGTTTAAGCTCTAAACCGAATAAATCTTAGCTTTACTTTACAATAAAAAATATAAGTAAAATAAATCACTAACTTATATCTTTTGAGGCATAAGTAGGTTTGATCTGTATTATAGTTAGTGAAATGTTGCGTTTGAAAGAATCAATATCAGATTACATGAACTAGATCTGAAAATATAAATGGAATTTGGTTAAATACGTTATGAGTTTGTATCCATTAAGGTAAACTCGTATTGTATATGATTAATAAATGCACATTTTATACTTTCATATCTAAATTAATGTAATTTAGTGTTGATTCTTTCAAACGCAAAATTTTAATAACTTTAATATATACCATTAAAAAAAAAATGGAATTTGGTTAGATACGTCACGAGTTTGTATCGTTAAGGTAAGACTTGTATTGTATTGAGTCTATTGACCAATAAAAGTTCATTCTATATTTTCAAATCTAGATTCATGTAATCTACTAAGGACCTTAACTACAAACTCTTAATAAATGTAACCAATGAGAGCATGCTTGGGATGTGTTTATAATAAGGTTTATATTATAAATATATAGAAATGAAATGAGTGGTGGATAAGTGGTTTGTATTTGTGGGTTCTTGAAATATGTGGATAAAAAGTGGATGGAGTGTTTATAAATAGTTAATGAACATAAGCCAAACATAGGCTAAAAGTAAAATTTATATTTTCTAATGGGGAAAAAACATTATGTTTGATGATCAAGATTCATTCTTGAAAATATATGCTTAAACTGATTGTATAAAACTTGTGATCTGGAGAATCAAATTCTTGAAAATAAAGTTTAAGCTCTAAAAAGGAATAATATCAGCTTTATTTTTTGGAATCTCAAAGAGATAAGTAAAATGAATGACTGTCCTGGTATGATGCTAAACGCATAGATCCTTTTTAATGAAAGATGGGTTTTAATAGCTGGAGAATGAATTGGTAAACCAAGATCTGTAGAGAGACAGGTGAGGTTTATAAGAATTTCGTTTGTTTGCACACAAATTGTTTCTGGACAACATTATAAAGAAAATCAAATATGGTTTAAATTGATTTTGTTACTATATAAATCTTTAATGTTGGTATGTTGCATTAAATGAGTGAGAAATCCAAGTATAATGTAACACTTGTATGCTGATAAAATTGCCAATATCTGATCCACAGTTGTAATGGTGAAATTCATCCATTATGTTTCGTTGTCGTTAGATTTAATTAGTCTAAATCATTCTCGTGGCTGACACTTGAAGTGCATTTGGGAATTGGTGGCTTAACAGTTATGTTAAGTGTAGACACAAAATTGATGGCTTCAAATTGTTGTGGAGCACTTGGGATTTGGGCCTAGTTATTTCTTAAGCTCCCAAGTTCTGGACTAGAGATTTGGATCATTGATATTTGGGATTACTCTTAGCAGCATAGCTGAGTCCTCCTATCAGACGCAAAGATATGTAGGAGACTATTATTTTCTCTCATTTAGTGATCAATTACATATTTTTCTGCCTTTGGCTCCCCTCTAGGTGACGATATCATGAGATTAACCACTTCTCAGTATCCTCTTTTGGCTAAACTGATTTCTTTTCTCTTTTTTAATTTGTTAAAGCTATTTGCTCTAGTATTTCCTTGAACTTTGACTCCTAAAACAGATAATATTTTTCAATGATCAGATCTGAATCTGATTGTAAGTCAGCATTCCTCTGAATTTGGTTGATGCAAGGGAGGGTCAGAAACACTCATTCGTGGCATTAGTTCCAATGTCGATTTTGTGAATGAATGTGTCATTAGTGGGGTAAGTGCTCTAACTCGTAACGTTCTGTGATCAATGTGTCATTCTGGGGGTTTATACACAGACCTAGAGCACCAGGCTTGACCATGCAGTTCTGTTTTCGAGCTTCTCCTAAGTACCTCCCTCTCCCTCCACCTTCCCTCTCTGCTTTTGTGCCCATGTGTTTTAGTTATTTATTTTGGTGTATGACGTGGAAGGTGGAGGGTTCCATATAAATTATACCAACTCGGAACCTCATCAAGATCAATATCAACCTTCTAAAACAATGTACAAATCAATTCATTTAGGACTATCACAAGATCCACTCCCCTATGTTCAGTTCCTAGTTGTATGATTATCTAGATTTCAACCAGTGCTCTCTAGGATACTGTAGCAATGTAGCATGGACTCACCTTGAGTGGTAGTTTTGGTGCACGACTGCTTTAAGTAGAAACTTGTAAACCTATTGATATTGACTTCTTTAATTTCCTAAGTTGCTTTCACACATACTCGATTTTGTTTCCTCTTCCTTTCAAGCATGTTTAAATGTTATTGAGTTTTCATTTCTGGTTATCTGAAACCTTCTTTTTTATTGATCTTTCATGTCAACAGCTGAAGCTGGAGCTGCAAAGCGAAGCAATACTGCAAAAGCCCTTGAGTAGTGAGTTACCAAACTTGTACAGAAACTTTCTTTAATTGTAACTAGACTTCGGCAGGAAGAGCAAGCACTTTCACTTGCCTCAGAACAATAGGTGGGACACTAGGGTTTTGAATGCTTTTCTTTGACCATCACGTACACTACAGTTGTGTACAATGTAACTGTTTCAAAAGAACTGATGCCTACATTTTCCAGTAATAAATTTTTTTAAATGTAACTCTTGGTTATACTTTCGGATTTAAAGGTCATTCTGTTAAATTTCCACAGGTAGAGTTATTGTGTGCTGACAAGGTTGGTCTATAATCTTCAATACTATGTATTGTGGTAGTAACTGATAAGATTCCTGTTGCTGTTGTTGAATCTGCGGCTGGGGACTAATTTTCTGATGCTGCTGTGGTGGTCTCCTGCTCTGATTTAGATGCTGGACGTTGCTGGTGATGTTCAAGCTTCTGACTGCGGTTGCTGCTACTGGAATGGAACTGCTCAGCCAACAGGGAAGAGTTAGACAGAGCTCCTTAGGATTGAATTAAAACAAGTGTGTGGTGACTGGTATCTGTTAGATGAATGTAGCTGTGAACGATGAATGCAAAAACGAGGATTTGTATTGTTTATTTCACAGCAATGATAAAGAACAGAAACGACAATTCCAAGGCATTTGAGAGGCCTTGATCTCTCCCCACTTTTCTAAACAATTCTCTTGAATGAATCTCTAATCCCCCCTCCCATCATATTTATAAGCAATCCCTTAGTGTAACTAATTGACTTATTACACTTTTGACTCTCTTATCGAACTGACTAGTAAACCTTCTGGAATAATAAATGATGTGGCTGTAACAGCCTGACCATTTCCCCACTTCTCCCCATCGCCAGCAAACCAATTCCAGTCATTCGACCTGAAGATACCTATAGTTTTCATTCCTTTTGCCTCTCATTTTCAACATTGCTGATTCCTTCTAGATATATATCATGATGTGCACTTGTATCTTACAATTTGGTTTCCGGAACGGATCTTAGAGAGGTTTGTTGACGTAAATTTGTCGAAGGGCCAATTATAACTTGTGCCTTCCATAGATATTCTTAGACTTTCAAGGTATGGAGGCTATTCGACGTTGAACAATGTAATCTAGGCTATAAGTTTTACCACAATCGGAGGGATTATTTTTAATTGCTGAATTTGTCTGTTGCTAAGTTCTAAAAATGTATGTTAAAATTTTTTAAATGTTGATCTGGGTGATTTGGCCTTTACTTTCTAGGGTTTGATCAGTCGCTGAAAGTAAAATAGATAGTAGAGTTGAATTCACTGAATATTTATTTCATGTATTTGGATTATTTTGCCCTGCAATGGATATAGTTCAGTAATTTGATTGAATTATTTATGTTCTTTTCAGTAGTTTATTTTGTTATGTTCCTTGAACATGCCATCGTGGCTCAGGACTGCAGAGGATGTTGTATTGCATCTGCAACTTGTCAGACATGGTTATAGGCTTGGAAGAATACTCCACACTCACATTACATTCTAATGATTGGCCTAAGGATCGAGCAGCTTCGAGATACTCATTACTTAAACAAGAACTGTGGATGATATAAACAAATTCTAGCGGTGGCAATCGGGCCGAGCGGCTCGCCGGCTCGGCTCGTACTGTAACTATCCACGAGCCGCTCGAGCTCG
>CAIGRL010023730.1:2999-27693 GCA_903798325.1 Fraxinus xanthoxyloides
TTCATTTTAAACTTTTTTTTTTTTTTTCTAGTTTTTGCTTGTTCTTTTTCATTAGTAAATCAAAATTAACACTCTCTATAACAAATATTTAAGATCTGATTTCAGCTAACATTTAGAGAATATATATAAGGAATAGACACAAACATGGAGATTCTCTATCTCTCTCTCTCTCTCTCTCCCTTTTTTTTTGGCTAGAGTTGAAGGCAACATTACTATAACGTGTGAGCATGATCCAACTGGGAAAAAGAAGTGAGCACTTAAGTAAAGCCAGACCTTTTCAAGAGGCTCATAAATAAACGGGAGATTGCACTTTTGCTGACATTTTTTAATTGCATTTCCGTAACACGAGTTAGGCTGTGAAAATCTATTTTACTTCTTATGATGCCAAATGTTGGAGCAACTTCGTTCTTGTTTATGGTTAGTTACTTTTCTTATATTAGTACATCGTTAATTGAACTCTAAAATGAATTCTTGTAGTTGGAGAGATGAATATCCTTTTCTAACAAATAATTCATGGCTTTACATAATAGGGTCATAAAGAATGGGTGACAGAAGTTAACGTTCTTGGTGTTGTTGAACATCCAAATCTCGTGAAGCTCATTGGCTATTGTGCTGAAGATGATGAAAGAGGAATCCAGCGGCTTCTAATATATGAATATATGCCTAACGGAAGTGTAGACGATCATTTATCAACTAAGTCAGAGACACCTCTCTCTTGGGATATGAGGCTAAAGATAGCCCAAGATGCAGCTCGTGGCTTAGCGTACCTGCACGAGGAAATGGATTTTCAGGTCATCTATTCGTTTATTGAATATAAATTGATCTTGTTCCCCACTTATCCTTTCATTACTAGCATGTTAGATTTATTTTTCTTTGTTGATTTGGATGTTACTAGCATGTTTGGTAAGTTAAATTGGAGAGTATTGAACAATATTAAGGAAGAAAAAGAAGATAAAATATTGTGTATTCAATTATCCATTTGTATCCGTATTGCATACCAAACATATTTATATTCATTACAAGCAGGCATAAAATCATATGAACTTGAACGTGTCCAATGAAATGTTTTGTTGCACCGACCCTTCAATTAGGGTAGTGTATCCGTGTCCGACATGTGTCGATACCGACACTCCTTGAACACTATTGTAATCATTTTTCTTTTTTTTAATTAGAAATATTATATATTTTTAACTCAAAGTTATTAAATAATAAATAAATACTCATATTTAAAAGATTTTAATAAGAAAAAATAATAACAAGTATAAAATGAAATTTATTCTATATAAATGAAGAATTTTAAAGAATTTAATCATCGTGTTGACAACATGTTTATTAGTGCTTCTTTGAAATGTTAGACAAGTGTGTGCATCATAGACGAAATGTTATACTCTTGCATTCTCATGCATTATGATTGATGTTTCTCATGTTCTAATTTCTATACACTGTAGATCATCTTCCGAGATTTCAAATCTTCAAACATTCTCCTAGATGAGCAATGGAATGCTAAGTTATCAGACTTCGGATTGGCTCGATTGGGCCCTGCGGAAGGACTGAGTCATGTATCAACTGCGGTATGCTCGCTTTACATTATGGTTATCGTCTCCCTCGTTTGTGTTATTTGAGAAGTAATTCTTTTATTTTAAAACATCCAAATTATAGTACTCGGGATATAGTTCTGGTTCAAATCTCCTGATTAATAACTAAACAACTGTCTCCTATTTTATTATTGAAACAAAAAAAGTTTGACATATGAAAGACAGCCTTACTTAGTCCCTATTTGGTAGATATTAAAATCAAGATTTTAATCTATGTCAAAGTCAACAGTTAATTTTAACCACATATTTCATGGGATCCACAACTTTTCAACCACACATTTCATCAACTTTTATTAAAATCTAATAAAAATCTGATTAGAATCCCCATCAAACAGGGCTTTAGATCTTTAGTCAGTGTTCATATATTATGTTGTGGGATCTTTTTGACACGATATCAATTGGTGTATTTCTTCTATCGGCAGACTAATAAATATAGTAGAATGGCATTGACTTCTTATTATTTAAACCCAGATCGCTGTAATGGAAATATTTTAAATTATTAGCTATATTGTATTCTCTACTTCTAATGTGAATACTCCGAATTTGTGATTCAAAATTTAACCTAATTCATGATAGCTTGTATATAAGTTTCGTGCAGTATTTATGGTATATGCATTTTCTTCCAAATGCAATAGGCCTTGTGAGGCTTGTTAAAAATATAACTTGGAATGCTAATCACAGCTTTAGACACTCGACAAATACAAATAGGTTCTTGTCAAGTGTTGCGTCCTGGAACATTTTGTTTTTCTTGTACTTGATGCTATGGATGCACGCATTATCAACAACGAAGTAAGCCTTGTTCTGAATTAATTTGAAATTGGATATATAAAGAATTTTGTCACTCCGTTTGATGAACAACTACATCCATTTAGTTGCAATTATCCACGCTATTCCATTTCATATTGCTATCTCCTCTGTATGACTTTTCCTTCCGTCAATGCTCTGTCTTTAGTATTACACGTTGTAGGTTCCACCATCTTTTCTATGAACTCATACATCTTTGGCATTTTCCCGATTTCTTATAACTGCATCAAGCATCACAAATGGCATAGTTAGACTCTCAAATGTCTCTTGCAATTATGTCAAACTATTATCTTATTGGTTTGATTTTACTTTTTCATTGCATATTCATCTAGTATCTCTATCTGATCAGGTTGTTGGAACAATGGGATATGCTGCTCCTGAGTACGTTCAAACTGGTCGTCTCACATCCAAGAGTGATGTGTGGAGCTATGGTGTCTTTCTTTTCGAACTAATTACAGGTAGGCGCCCCTTGGATCGAAATCGCCCCAGAAAGGAGCAAAAACTCTTAGAATGGATAAGACCATACTTATCAGATACTAAGAAGTTTCAGCAAATATTAGACCCAAGGCTTGAAGGGAAGCATTTCCACAAATCAGCCCAGAAGCTGTCGAATGTAGCCAACCGCTGCTTGGCCAGACATCGAAAAGCACGCCCAAATATGAGTGAAATTTTGGAAATGGTGAATCAAATAGTAGTGGAGGCATCAACCGGGGTAGGCAATCCACAGCCACCTTTGAAACGTAGAGAGCGAAGGCCGTCTCCTGGGGAAATTAAAGCTCAAGGTAAAAGGAGACTTATGAATAAGAAAGTTGGTGATGGGCGTTGACTCATTTGGATGTGCTTATGAAAGCCTGTAAAGACCTGATTGCGAAGGATCAAGAGTGTAAATATGGAATCATTTTCTGTGTATACACAAAAAAAACGGGCTGTTGTACAAGGTGACGACATTTTCTACATCTAACAGAGGGTAATGAGCAGTTAAAACGTTTGCTTTGATCTTCTGCTACAATTTTTACGAGTTTTCCTCTCGGGCTTTACTGCAAACTCGAGAAACGGAGAGATGTAGATGATGACTGCAGAAGCTGTTTATGAGAAGTAATTTTAATTACTGCTGGTAGCTTTTGATGATAGTAGTCAAGAATTGTGTTTTTTATCATTTATCTGCAGATTTTACAAAATCCTTATAGATAGAAACTACATAACAGTGATATAGATTTATAATTTTGTTGGGCTGCATTTTTACATTAATATATTTAAGTAGGGAATTTGTGTGAGTGTATTTATTGCGTTTTTATGGACTTTTAATAAAGAAAAGATCTAGACCTTTTCGGAATCACATTTAAAATTATCATTCTCATTATTCCACTCATTTAAAATCAAACATTTTTCAATAAAATAATAATTTACATCACATCAATAATTTTTCCTTCTTTTTCAAATATATATTCTCCATCAATCTACTATTCCAAAATATATTCTTTCAAAATATTGTGGTTCAAACACAATCTCAATATCATGTATCATGCCACCACCATCATCATCAAAAAATAACATTTCTATTTAAGGATCTTTCGGAAACTACAATTTTCTTGTTTTTGGAGGAAAATTCCATTTCTAAGAGATTAACCATGACTCATTTCAAAACTAAGAAATAAGGTTTAAAACTTCAAAAAATAAGATATTATTTATATTTATGAAAAAATATTTTATTAATTAAATATATTAAGATCACATTTCTATACAATTTGGTCACAAATTTTTGAATTAATTGGTCATAAATTATTTTTTAGTCACAAATCAAAAATCTTATAGATCACAAATTATTTCACGTTTACAAATTAAAATTTTTGAAGGTTAATTTTTTTATCAATCATAAATTATAAATTTTATAAGCCCCAACTCAGATTTTTAGATCACATTATTTTTTAGTCACAAGATATCCAAATTATTGGTCACAAATCCTCTTAATCCCACCTAACCCCAATCCACCATGGCACCACCACATCCAGCAACCATCATTTTCAATTTCAAAATTACCACCACCACCTCACCACCACAATCAATTTTGCTAAAACTACTGCCACCAACAAGATCCAACAAAAAAACCACCAAACAAAAAAAAAAAAAAAAGAAGAAGCAAAATAGCACACTCAATTTTAACACTTCTGGGATCAAAATCCTAAATCTATGTTCCATCGACATGTCCGATGGCTTTTTGAAATCACACTTAAGTCGAATTATTACCATCAAAAGAAAACATTGACTAGGGACCATAGCCGTATGAAGAACTAAACCCGACAGCAGCGCCACGGATTGGAGTCTGTTGTCTACTTACTTGCCCAGAATAGAGATAAGTTCTGCTCTTGTTGTTAGTCAATAAGGTCGAACCTTTTTCAGAAATAGTGTCAAAATCCCAAGGACCGCGACCAAACTTCATGCTCATACCATGATCCTCTAACTGCATCCTTTGCCTTGGAGCACTCTGTGACCTAACCTTAGCGCGGAATGATTCCGTATTCGTCATGTAATTGGGATGACCGATGTTATCACCGAACTTGCCTTTGGAGCACTCACTTCTTGCAGGTGTAAATGGTCCTCTTCGACTTCTGCTGCTACTAGGCCTGGAGGAAGGAGAATGTAATCTTGGGCTGTTTTCAGCTGTCCATGCAGCAGCTTGGTCTCTTTCTGGACAGAACTTTACTGACCTTAAGGATGAGACTTCCTCGGATGATATGCTAGGATTAGGTTTCTGAAATTTTACTGCATTTCTAGAAAAGGATAAGTTGGGTTTTGCATATTCCTGTCCATTTTCATTCCAAACTGAAGTACGTTGTGTAGTATGAAACATTCTGTCACTTTGTCTAGAGTTTAGACGAGGCTTCCATGTATCTATTTCAAGTATCTTGTCACTTCTCTCATCATCACCACACCCGGTCTTAAGGGACGTATCTTTATAGTTATTCCATGCACAATCTTCCATCCAGTGATCTAACCAGTTCGAACCTAGTTTTAAGCTTCCCATGTTCATATGTGATCTGGAACCGGATTTCTACATTTGTAGTTGCCGAAAGGACAATTAAAGTCATTTATTAAAGTCATTTGTAACACTATTATTTGGATTCAGTCCCTGAGAAGGATCTGAAAAATGCCGAAACAAAAATACTAGCAAGTAAACTTAAGTAGTTACCTTGAGGATGGGGCCATCGTGTTTGGCATTGGATGGCCGCCATTCATAATTTCTGTGATTTGTGATGCCCTGCAGGTAAATGTGTATATGACTGAATATCCACACAGACTGGATTTCCCGGATCATAAAATAGCATACATGGTAGTGATTAATAAAGTTTTGCTGAAAAAAATGAGAGAATGAGACTGCACAGTGTCAAAATTTAGTCTCCTAATTAATCAATAAAATTGTCACTTAAGTAAGTTATCGAGATTTGGTAAAGGAGATATTGTTGAGGTCATTGTAGTCGAAAGAACTGGAGTTTTTCGTCATTGCGGTTAGCTAAAATGATGGCATCAGTTTGTAGGCGAACAAAAGGCAACCAGGCAAATTCAAAAGCAAGTTTAAAGTGATGCCAGAAATCCACTAGCATGCTTCTACACGAAACAGGAGATTCAAGCTAAAAGGAGATTATTCTTACGGGGTGATGAGAGCCAGAGAACTTGAAGGCCGGATTAGAGGACTCGGAAACATAAGCTCGATGTGCAGATGCTCGAGCCTGGATTCGAGCCATTGCTTGCATGCGACGAAGCATATGTGCACTTTGCTTTCTAACAATGTGGCCTCTTACAAGGGCTTGAAGTTTTACAAGTCCCTTTAGTGCCCTCAATGCCCTTCTAGCCTGCAACACGTCCACAAATAAATCAAATACCAGTACTTTTTCACCTAATGATATGCAACGATCAATAATCTAACCAACTTATAAATTTCAATCTGCATACTGCTCAATATTACAGAAGATAGTCATAAGTTAAGCCAAATTTTTCATAATCGATTGCTTGTAGGACGGCGTCTAATTATATCGGTTTGCAGAAAAATAGTGGACAAAATAACTTTTGTCAACAACACAGGGCCATGGACAGGCTCTGAGTCACTAACAAAGCTTAAGAATAAAGTTGAAAAGCACCTTTTCTGCAATGTATTTTCAAATGAAAAAATTATAACAAGCATTTGTTAATCTTTTAAATTTCATGATCATGTTCTACTAATCATTTCTTTGCCACAATTATATAAACATGTCAAGTTGTAATCAGCACTATTTGCTTTACAGCTAATGATGAGTGTCTCATACCCAAAAAGCAATAGGGCATAGCCGCATAGGATCGACAAAAATTATATCAAGAACCAGTCAATTAACCTCAAAAGTTCACTACTATTTTTTACTTAGCCACCGGTTGGACTTCAATTCGACCCTGATTTTCGAATTTTTACCTTTCAGTCAATACCTGAGAGCCTGTTTTTAAAACAGTGGTCTTCATTGTTGCAAGGGCAGAATTCAAACTAGTTCACCACTTGTGTTAAAAACTAACAAGAAAAAATGAAAATCCGTATGCCCTTTATTGAAGTGTCACCGCCACCCATTTATGACAAATCAAAATGTCAGTTTTTTATGAAGAAAACAAAATGGTCTCACGACGTGTTGGGACTCATTGAAGATGAAATAAAAACAAATAAACCATTTTGTGTGTAAGTGTCACCATCACATCATCGATTAATACTCTCGAGAATGTTAGTGTACAAAAGAATTGAATCTCCAACTATCCTCCTCAAGATATTTAGAGCCCGTTTGAGAGAGATTAAAATCGGATTAAAATTGAAAAATTGACCATTATTGTTAACTTTTATTAGACGAGTAGGACCCAATAACGACTATATTTTCAATTTTAATTGTATTTTAATCAATACCAAACGAGCTCTTAAATTTTTAAGCCAAGTAATATACTAAGCTGTCTGGTACAAGGAAGTAAAGATACCTACACCTACTCTACCTAATTCAAGAAAATTTTACCATGTGCAACAAGGCTCAAAATGAACAAGAAATGCACAATAGTGTATAAATTGCTTTAATCCCAACACCCCAACCCACCAAGAAATAACTCATATATATTTAACCCCCATTTGGTTCAACTAAAAAGTTAAATTAAAATTTAAATCAAAGTCATATAATTAATTTTAATTTCATGGGATCCACCACTCTTCAATCACACATTTCATCAGGTTTTATCGAATTTTACATATAAATTCTAATTTTTACCTAAACAAAACAGGAGCTTAGTACGTAATATTAGACGAGATTGAATTATGCCCCAACCCACCCACTAACAAATAATTCATATCTATTACGTAATACTAGACGAGATTGAACCATACGCTAAACATTAATTTCTTTTCTCTTTCTTAACAACTTCAATTACTATCCAATCTCATCGTACCACATTCTAGTCAAGGACAAGGGATAGCGGGGTAATCAGTTCTCTATGATTGTGAAATGTCATAGCCACTAGTCCTAGTCCTATCCCACTGCCTTTCAGTCCCACTCCTTGCCCCATGACCCTTAAACATCAAATTAACCTTTTTCTAAAGAAACCCATATATCATATCACGTGGCAACAAATTAAAAGTTTATAATAATAAAAAAAAAAAATTCCATTTTTTTATTTCATGAAAAAGATGGAGAAACCATAAAATTTTATTAGATGAATTCAAGGCTAAATTGATTGCTTTTTATATTTGTTTTGCCAATTACCAATAATACATGGGATTAAGAGACAACGTTAACTCAATCGAAGCTAAACTGATATAAACTAAAATCTACTTACCAAATAAGCTCGGAACTCCGATTGAATCTTGACAGCAGCAAATACGAGCCGCCGGTCACTACCGCCGCCGTGACTAACAGATGCCAGGGCACTTCTACTACTTGCATCCCCACTTGTAAGCCTGACCACCTCGGCGGCTGCCTGGGCAGCCGCCAGAGCAGCTTCTGCCACAGCCGCTGTTGCTGCCGCCACCGCTATGGCGTGCTTGTTGGCATCCAATGCCTCACCATACGGGCTACCCGAAGAATCTTCGTCATTTTTGAACTGCGATCCAAGGATGCTTCTCTGGCTAGATGTATCAGATAATTTAACAAGGCCCCACTTACTCTCCTTCTTTTCCTTGCCCGCCTCCGCCTGCGGCGATGACGAGGTCGCCGGTGATGGTTCCGGAAGCGACTTTTTTGAGCCCAGAAGTGAACGGAACCATTTGCTGGTCTTACCCATATCTCAATGACTCAATAGGTTCATACATTTTCTTGAAGAAAACATTTCAGAGAGTGAGAGAGAGAGAGGGAGAGAGAGAGAGAGAGGCATTTATTTGAGGTGGAGGTTGGGTGAGGGTTTGAAAAAGACGCGCGAGAAGAGGGAGATTGAGGGAGACGAGCGGTGGTGGGTGGTGTGGGGTTGGTTGGGACCCGTTGGTTTTAATGCAGACGACAATAGACAGGTAAGACCATGGTCCAACTCGAAATTGAAAAATCAGATTTTTCGTCAACTACTCTATATTTGTACATTTTTCTCTAGTCTGTGATGAGTGACGACGCTTGTGAGTTCACTATTTTGTACTATACGGGATCTGGCACAAAAATTTGTCCTCGTAAGGGGTATCATTGTTGGGTGGGATCCCTCATTTATTCAATTTGTACACTCAGACACTCTTGTTAATATTTCCATTATTGTCAAAAAGTGATTTGATGAAAAAAAATTTGATCTTCAGCTTTCATAAATTTATTTTCAATTATAAATTCGTTCAATAAAATAATTTTACATATAAATTCAGAATTTCTTTCTACTTTTAATCATACATCCACCAAAAAATCACTATAACTTTATTTTCCAAACAAACGGGACAGACAAGCCCTATGTTATTGTTTGATTACGATTTTTTAAAAACATATTATGTGAAAAATATTTTTTTCAAGAATATAAGATTAAAAAACAAGAATTTTTTTGAAGTTAAGTACAAAGTTATTTTATTAGAAAGATATATTGTTAATTTTTGATTTTGCATCTACTTGTTGAGAAAGTTACTTCTAGTTAGTTTTCGCTAAAAATTCTTCATGTTCGTCAAAATAAATTTAGAAAATTATTCGAACATAATCAAAAGCGACTTCTTTATTTTGGAAGTATTTTCCGACTTTTCAAAAGCGTTGCGCCTTTACGTTGTTATAGAACTCTTAGAATAGTAAAAGCATTTCCAAGTGATTTGGTTTTTTAAAGAGTATCTTGATTATAATAAAGAAGATCTTTAAATTTAAAGAATATTAGAGCATCTCCTAAAAACTCTTTAAACAATGCTATCTATTTTAAATAGTCAACCCTTAAAATTATATTCCAAATGACTTTTTAAATTAATATTTTAAAAGTATCTGCAAAAGACTTTTTAAACATATGATCATCTCTATTAGAATTTTGGTATGACTCGAATTTTATTTTAAATGTACATTTGGAGTCGATTGTTTGTTTTGGAGAAATTTTGAAATAGTAGAAAACTTTTGGATAAGTTTTGAAGAAGTGGAAGACTATAAGAAGTGAAAGAAGACAAAAGATAGATTGGGATGAAAAAGTCATCTCAAAATCTCTCGCGGCCGCTCAATAGGTGCTTGAGTGCTCAGAACAAAACTTTGGTCGCTCGCTAGGCTTGATTCCGTCACTCGAGCGACAATAGCACCGCTTGCCAGCCGCGATGGTGTCCCTCGAGCAACAGCTTTATCCAAAAATTCAAGGTTTTGCAATTTGGCGAGTTTTGGGACTCCTATTTCAATTTAAATACTCTGTTATTGGTTTTACCGCCTTGTGTTAGACTCTTGTTTGTACTGATTCTTTTAGTATGTTAAATATTCTTGTATTATAAATATGTGGTGTAGACTCAGATAGTGATCCAGTAGATCTAGATTAATAGAGAGAGATTCGTAGATAGAGATCAAGAGAGTCTTGTGAGATCCAACATAATATATTGTAACTCTTTACTTTTGATATAGTGATTTTTTCGCTGCCCATGGTTTTTTCATGTCTTGGGTTTCCACGTAAATCTTGTGTTCTCATGAATGTTATTTTCATATTACCTATATCTCATCTTTAATATTTATAATAATTAGCTCAATTTCTAACAAATGGTATCAAAGTTAAGATTGGTAATTTCTAGGAGATCCAGTTTGGTTTCGTGTTAGAGTAAGGTTTGATCGACTCAAAATGAGATTAGATTGTTACAGGATGACAAGTATGGAATTTGAAAAATTGGTTTTTGATCGCAACGCAAGATTGTCTTTGTGGCATTTTAAGATACCAGCATTTCTCGCCCAATTGGATTTGGACGATGATCTATTGGGGCTAGATAAGATGCCCTCAACTTTGGTACTGGAAGAGAAGCAATGTAAGGATTGAAAGGATATATCACAGATACATCTTCATATTTTGAATCAAATTTTTTCGGACGTGTTAAATAAGGTGTTGCTGCATTATGATTAAAGTTGAAGTAGTTATGCATGACTTGAAGTCTAACCAACAAATTTCACCTGAATTAGCATTTATATTCTCATCGTATGATAAAAGGTGATTTTTTGGAAGATCATGTGTCTGTTTTCAAGGAAGTCGTCGCTGATTTGGAAACTACAAAGGTGAAGTACGATGAGGAAGGCTTATGGTTGATTTTCGTTGCTTGCTTCATATATGAAATTTAAGGACACTATCTCTTATATAGTCGAGATATTCTCACTATTGATAATTTTGATAACGCGCTTTATTCTAAAGAAAAGAGGAAGTAGCTAGTCTCATATTGGAGGCCCCGACAAGGAATCTTATTGTTCATGAGAAAAATTTAGGTGGTCATGGAAGGGGTATGTTAAGTCTAATAATAGTGATATAATATGTTATTATTGTAATAAAAAGAGCACATAAAGAATGATTGTTATAAGTGTCAGAACATGGATAAATTAATTGCTAACTATCAGAAGAAATAACCACATAATTCCAGTGAAGCCAGCTTTGTAGAAGATGACTACAGTGATGGAAATCTTTTAGTTATTTCTGACGACAACTTTAAACTTGACGAGAATTGGATTCATGATATGGTTTTCACTTTTCATATATGTGTTCAAATTGTGATTGATTTTCAAAATATGAAACATTTTAAGGGGTTTCGTGGTAATGTAAAATAATTCGCTTTGTAAGATAGCCGGTATTGGTAAGATCAAAATTAATATGTTTGATGGGATGGTCAAAACACTAGTGAAGTGAGATATGTTCCAAATTTGAACAAAAATATTATCTCATTGAATACTTTTAATTCAAAAGGGTACAATAAAGAGGTAGAGAAAGCTCTAGTTATAAGTCTTGCAAGGTTCGACGATCACGTTCGATGCAACTGTCACTAAATTACGGAAAATAAATATTAGACCTTAGGAAAGGTTCAATGAGACTGATGTGGTTGCTTGTGAATTGATAAGCATTGTCTTAGATGGAGTTAGTTGTGATTGTGTTGCTCATGGGGATAATTCAAGCAAATCTGTTAACTCAAATGAAGTTGGTAGTAAACTTGAAAATTTTGTTGTTCGTGGTGATTCGAGCAAGCTTGGCGCCCAAGGTAATTCTATTGGTAAACAGTGTTTGGATTCAGTTCACAGTTGTTGAGTTTGTTCTTAGGGCCTTTGTGTAAGAGACAGAGTAGTTTGGAATGTTTCGTTTGGAGAATTTTTGGAGTTTGTTGAAGAGTTCCGTTTTAATCCTTGTAGTGAAATTCGTGTCAAAGTGGATAATTGTGTAACCTTAATTCTGTTTTAGAGGTATATTTGAAGTTGGTCGTTTATTTTTGGAGAAGTCTTGAAGAAGTAAAAAACTTTTGGAGAAATCTTGAAAAAGTAGAAGACTAAAAGGAGTCAAAAAAGATAAAAGATGGATAGGGGCAAAGAAGTCATCGCAAAATCACTTGCTAACTGCTCATCAGGCGCTCCAGCACTCAAAATAGGACTCGACCTCTCGCTAGGCACGAGCCGGACGCTCGAGTGACAATGGCACGGCTCACTAGTCGAGCGACGGCTTTATTCGAATTTTCAAGGTTTTGAGATTTAACCAGTCTTGGGATTCCAATCCAACTTAAATACTCCGTTGTTGATTTTATCTATTGTAATTGGACTTCACATTATGTTAGACTCTTATTTGTATTAATTCTCATAATATGTTAGGTATTCTTGTATTATAAATATGTGGTTTATTACACATTTATTTGATCGATTTACTCGTAGGTAGATATATTGACGCAGGGAAGATGGGGAATTAGACCAGATATCGTTCTGATCGACGAAATTAGTCTAGATATCGTTCTAGAAGACGAAAGGACAAAACAACTTCTAGAAATTAAATAATATTATTTATTACATATGACAAAAATCGTTAAAAGACCTTTATATAGGCGTTACAAGAAACCCTAAAAATAGAAAATATCAAAACGTGTCAAAAATAGCGGAAAATCACAACGAATTATACTAAAAATAACAATTTAAAGGTTTAAACGAAGGAATTTGGCTAAAATCCTGAGATCTCGAGCTCCGCCATGAGTTCAATTTTTCGGGCCGTTTCCAATCAGATTGCCAAATTTCAGCTCATTTCGACGTCGTCATGATAAATGACTAGAATGCCCCTGGCACGCGGGTTGGACTCTGCCTACATCATATATCAAGATATAGTCTTGTGAGATCCAATACAACATATTGCAACTCCTTATGATATAGTAAATTCTCCGCCTCTACCCTTGATTTTCCCTATCTTGGGTTTTTACTTAAATCTTGTATTCTTTGATTATTATTTACATATTGCTTATATCTCATCTTTAATATTCATAATAATTGGCTCAATTTTTAATACTCTCTAGTTCAAGAGTCAACCTTAGAATTCTGCTACAAAAGACTTTTTAACAGTGTGTTTGATAGATATTATTTTGGAAGAATGAATTTTGGAATAGTAGATTGATGGAGAATGTGCAGTTGAAAAAGAAGGAAAAATTATTGATGTGATGTAAAATATTATTTTATTAAAGAATGTGTAGATAAATTGAAAAGGTTAAAACTTGTAACAAGAATATATTCATTTTACGTTAAAAAATGGTGAAATGATGTTTTCCACAATGAAACGTTGAAATAAGGACAAAAATGTAAAAAAATGAAATGTAAGGACGTTTTCCACAAGAAATGTCAAACGTATGGACGTTTTGTTCTGAAAATGATGTTTTCCGCAATAAAACGTTGAAATAAGGATGAAAATGCGAAAAAATGAAACGTATGGTCCACAAGAAGTGTCAAACGTAGGGACGTTTTATGCTATTAAGCCTAGCAAAGAAAACCTGCCGTCGCCCCGCCCTGACGAGTTGGCAGGGCGGCGTGGTGCGTAGATAGTTGCCCCGAACCCGTCCCGTGAAGAATAAAAAAAATAATTAACTACAAATTAAAAAAAATTAGTTAACTGAAAATTTTGAAAAAAATAAACAAGGTAGGAAACATGGGAAAGCCCGCGCCATCTCGGGGTAGGGCGGGGCGAGATGAGAGTGCCTCATCCCGTTGCTATCTCTAATCAAGTCAAACATATTTAAACATGAGTATAAAAACCTTATAAAAGGTAGACTCAGGGTGTGTTTGATAAATATTATTTTAGAAGAATGAATTTTGGAATAATAGATTGATGGAGAATGTGCGGTTGAAAAAGAAGGAAAAATTATTGATGTGATGTAAAATATTATTTTATTAAAGAATGTGTAGTTGAAAATAAGTAGAAAAATGAGAATGAAATTTTTAATGGGAATCAAACGGGGGTTAAATTAGGTTGTGTCTAGCCAAGATTTTTTGGAGGATTTTCAGCATTTTTTAAACCATTGGTACATGACTTTGCCATCTTTTTGGACCAAATGTGAGACATGTGTGGTCCAGGTGTTGACCTCAACGGTCAAGAAATCATGAAAAATTTGTCCAAAATCTTGTCCAGACAGACCATTAATATTTTAATTTAGAGAGTGAGTTTTACTCTTCTTATTTGGAGAGCCAAAAACTCTATACAATTACACAAATTTAAAATATTTTAATCTTTAAGGAAGGGAAATAACATAAAGATTTGGAAGAATGTTAAGTGAAAATAAAAGATAAAGAAGAATAATAAATATTTTTTGGAGTAGTAAAATTAAATGTTAAATCTAAAGAGCCTATTGGAATATTTAAAAACTTTTACTCTCTAAAATTATTAATACTCTCTAAATTGTAGAATATATTCTTTAAAAATAGAGAGTTTATTGTAGATACTCTAAAATAACAATGAGTTTGACTCTTCAAATTTAGAGAGCTAAACGCATTTTCTATAATTAAATACATTCAAAGTACATCAATTTTTAATAGATAAAATAGGGAATAGCTATTTAAATCCAGCATTTTTGTATAATATACATCCAACTTTAAAAAGAAAAAATATGTGTGTGTGTGTGTATGTAATTAAATAAAAATATATCATTCTAAATTCATCCACTATTTATTTTCATTAAATTCATCAACTGCTAAAACAATCCACCCGCCTTTTAGCATAAAACAATCATGAGTTTTAGCATGAAACAATCACATAGCTGACTTGTATGAAGCAATATTATCCGAAATTGCACGCTTAGATTAATGGAAGCAACAATCATTGAACAAATCAATACTTTCAAATCTACTATTACTTTCGTTAATATTTTTTTTCCGTGTTCTGGTTCATCACTTTAATTATTCTTGTTTTGTTTATTTTTTTCACTTAGCTTACTTAGTTGACTGATTATTTTTATAGGTGAACTCATCTTTTAGTCCTATAAAATCCAATACAATATACAATGTTGGGAGTTTTTTTTATAATTATTATTATTGATGAATAAAATGAATAGCTTGAAATTTATCTATGATTCTTTGATCTTAGTCCAGTAATTCCTGTATAATCAATGGATTCATGATCAATCTTTATTCTTCCTCGTGTTTCAATTCACTCCTATGGGTCAATATCTTATCTAGAAGTGAGAAAAAATTAAACAATTTCAATAATGTAACTTACAATATGAAGTAACAAAGTTGTGAATCTCATGGAATTCCATTGTATAAATTTTGGTCTATAGAATTAATTATTGAATTATGAAAAGGTCGATGTAATATAATGAGAATGGATATAATTTTTATAAAAAAAAAATTAGAAAAGAAACGGCTCCGAAGAAATAAATTGGGGTTTGTAATAGGAATAGATTTAAAATAGGACAGATTTATTAAAATGGTGTGGATGTATAGTGTTTAATGAATGAATTTAATAGGGGGAATATTGAAATGTGATGCGGATAAAAGTATTTTTTTTTTAATAATAATAATAGAAATAGATATCTCTAGTGAGACAGATATATAACAGTAGTGGATAAAAATTGCGGCTCTGAAAAATCGAAATAATAATTTGGATAGAAGTTAGTAAAATAAAAGATAGCAAAAAATAAGTAAAATTAAATGTTAAATATACTTTCTAAATTGCAAAATTATAAATAGGGAGTCTTTTGATAATGTTCAATGTTTTATACCCTCCAAAAATCTCTATATTCTTGTTTTTTATTTTACCTTTCCCAACATTCATTTATGGCTGTTTCCTATTTTTTTTTTCAATTAATATGTATTTTCTATGACTACAGTGAATTTGGCTCTTTAAATGTAGAGAGTCAAAGTGTCAAACACAAACTCTACTTTTTTTTTATAAAAAAAAAAAAAGGAAAAAAGAAAAGAAAAGAAAAGAAAAGAAAAGAAAAGTCCTTTGGGCCTAATTTAAATGTTCGACTCTATAAAATAAAGAGCATGGGACAACGTAGTAATAGAATTTCGATTTAGAAAAACGAGACCTCTGAAATCAATTTAAATAAATAAATATGCATAATTTTAAATTACCTTTTTTGACAGCTAATTAATTGGTTAATTAACGTACTTGGCTCCATGTTTGATCACCATTAAAATAAAACTTTTTTTACAAACTTATTTTAACCGTACATTCCCACAATAAAATATTTTGAACATAAATATAGATTTTTCCTACATTTTAATCAGATATTCTCCAAAAAAATTACTATTTCAAAACTCATTTTTCTTAAAAAAAATAAAATTTAATGATTGTCAAAAATGGATTTAAAACAAAAGAGAAATCTGTTATAAATTACAAATAACCCACTAATAATATCCTAAAAAGAATAAACTCGTACTAAAATACTAATAAATATAACTCGTACTAAAATACTAATAATTTAATTAAAATAAAATCCCATCAAAATAAAGCTCGTGTTCGATGTAGTTAAATACTCAAACTTTTAGTGAATTTTAATAAAAGTTGATGAAATATATGACAGAAAAATTGCGTATATCATAAAATGTATGATTAAAATTAATTATTAACTTTAATTTTAATTTTATTAACTTTTTAATATACATTAAAACGGGGCGAAATAACTAATGAAAAAAAAAATTAAAAAACTTAAGAGATCACAAATAGAATTGCTGAACTCAGCATTTTCATTATACACGTGTGTATATATACTGAGATAAGGGCATCCTCACCAATTCGTTCATGGATATCACCATCTTTGAAAGAATCAAAGGTCACCCTTGGTGGAGGTGTTTAGCACCTTGCCGTTATGCGGACATCCTTGTCATGCTTGTCTTTGAAGTGGTTCATCTACGGTTCATCCTTGGAGGTCATCATCTTCGAAGGAAACATATGTGACTACTCTGGTGGAAGTGTTTAGCACTTCACCGTTCGAAATAGAAATCCTTGCTAGGCTAGTTTGCCTCTTGAAGGGCTTCATCCATGGTTCGTCCATGGAGAGCATCATCTTCGAAAGAATAAGAGGTTACTCCCTTGGTAGAGGTGCTTAGCACCTGCCATTCGAAGTGGACGTCCTTGTCAGAGGCTAGCGTGCCTCTTGAAGGGCTTCCTCCATGGTTCATCCGTGGAGAGCATCATCTTCGAAGATATCAGAAGTGACCCCCTAGTAGAGGTATCTAGGATCTCACTGTTTAGAATTGGACATTCGCGTCTTCTTGAAAAGAAGTAGAGGTGAAATAACTTAGTATAGAAATTCATTTCATTAATTGAAAACATATTTACACACTGAGAAAGATCGTTCAATAACAGATAAGAGCATCGCTTATTGATACTAT
The DNA here is from genome assembly GCA_903798325.1 of Fraxinus xanthoxyloides. Taxonomy (NCBI): domain Eukaryota; kingdom Viridiplantae; phylum Streptophyta; class Magnoliopsida; order Lamiales; family Oleaceae; genus Fraxinus; species Fraxinus xanthoxyloides. The sequence goes on from CAIGRL010023730.1 coordinate 20,623, forward strand.
TTCCTGAGGTGTTTAACGTTCCATGGGTGGGGTTGTGCTTTTCCATCAAGGTCTTCAATCTTATGAGTGCCAAGCCGTGGCTTTTCCTTAATTTGATAAGGGCCTTCCCATTTGGGACCTAACATGCCTATGCTTGGCTCTTTAGAAGATAAGAAAACTCTCCTTAGAACAAGATTACGGATGCGGAATGACATCTTCTTTACCTTGATATTATAGAAGTGGGTCATTTTACGTTGATGCGTAGCAAGCTTGGATTGTGATTCATCCCTCTTCTCTTCAAGGAAATCAAGTTTGTAACTCATGGTCCGTCGTTAGATATCTTATTAAAGTATATGCGATGAGGTGATGTCAACCTTACCTCCACAGGACTCATAGCTTCGACCTCATAGGCCATAGAAAATGGAGTATCTACGATGACAGCTTAGGTTGTGGTATGTGTAGCCCATAAAACTTGAGGGAGCTCGTCGACCATGCACCTTTAAAGGTTTCAAGTATCCTTTCTAGAGTATATTTGATGGTTTTGTTGACAGCTTCGACTAGCCATTGGCCTGGGGATGTTGAGGCGTGGAGAAGAGCATTTTAATGCCTAAATCCTCGCCTAGGTTCCTGACCTTCTTATTGTCGATATGTCGACCATTGACTAACACAATCGAGAAGGGGATTCTGAATCTGCACATGATGTTTTTCCACAAGAATTTAGAAGCGTTTGCTTCTATGATTTTGGCCAAAAGTTCAGCATCTGCCCACTTAGTAAAGTAATCAATGGCGACATTGGTGAAACTTTCAATTCATCTCCTTTTAGGCATATAACCTATCAATTCAATTGCTCATTTAGTGAATGGCAGGGGTTGGATATGACTGTAAGCTCCTGCAATGCTTGCCTTGATATATTTGAGAAGTGTTAAGCTTGTCACATTTCGTACAAATTGAAGCGCATCTTTTTTTAAGGTAAGCCACTAGTACTCTGCCTAAGCACTTTTTGTGCAAGCGCAGGTCCTCTGAGGTGATTGCCATATACTCTTTCATGAACTTCACAAAGGACATATGCCGCTTCTCCCTCCCAATGCACCAAAGGAGAGAAGATGAGAAGCCTCCTTAAGCTTATTGGTTTTTTCTTTGGCATCAGGTATGAACTGATCTTTGAAGAATAAGATAATAGGATACATCCAAGGTAGAGTGCTTTCAATCAACATCACTTCTTATCTCTTGGTAATTGAGGGTTTTACGAGATGCTTAATTGGGACAACGTTGAGCAGTTCAGAATTTTTGCTACTAGCTAGTTTAGATAGAGCGTCGACATGATCATTTTCTACACGAGGAATCATGCCACTCAAACTTTTCGAAATGAGGGATAAAATGCATGACCCGTTTGAGGTATGCTGTCATGCCTTTATCTCTCGTGGTGAAGTTTCCATTAATCAACTGGCAACTAGCTAGGAGTCACTATTGATAAGAAACATCTTCACACGCTATCTTCCTAGCTAATCTGAGGCCAGCAAGTAGTGCCTCATACTTAGCCACATTGTTTGAAGTATTGAATCCAACCCTTACGGAGCAACTAAGTTTATGGCCCTAATAACTTACCAAGAATACTTGTGCCCCAGAAATAGTGTCCCGAGGAGCCGTCGATGAAGAGGTTCCAAGTGGAAGGCTCGCGGTTCCATTGCTACTTCCACTTCAAGGTAGGACTGGGCAAAAAAAAATAAAAAAATTGACCAAACAAATCAAACCGAACTGACTTGAGTCAGTTTGACATAGTTAATTGGTTTGGTTTGATTTAGTTTGATTTTATTTTGAACAAAACCATGGTGGATAGTTTCAACCATGTTTTAAAGTCTTAAAATGCTAGTTGATCGACCTAACCCACTTACACATATTTCCATTTTTTTGACAAAAGAAAAGTCAAAATCAAAAGCTTAATAATGTTCTCTCGAAAGTGGAGGCGTCCAAGTTACCTCTTTGAGTAGTGTTGTTGAATACTATATAAAGACTTTATTTTATGAAGACACTTTCAAAGAAATATTGATATTATTTTATGTCATTTACAAACATTGTCTCTGCTTCGGTTGGTAGGCCCTTTTTTTAGTTAAATTTTTGTATATAGCATGTTTTATTTGTTATAAGTTCGCTTTCTGAAAATGCAAGTTTAGATAATAATTAGGGACATATGGTTATGTATTAGTTACAATAGTGCATCTTTTTAATTACATTTTATGCTCTGATTCTTTAATTACAACTTATATGTTGTGAAAATGCAAGTTAAGATAATGATTTTTATTATTTGAAAATTGAAATTCCAAAATTGTTTTTAGTTGCTATAAGTTGTAACTCAAATAAAAAAGTGTATAAACCAAAAACAAAGTTATATGTACTCCAAGTGAGCCCAAAATCGAGACGGATTTTTTTTAAAATTTTAATTTGGACTAAAGCACAAACTGATTAACCTAACCAAACTGATATGGTTTAGGTTGGTTTCGTTTAAGAGTTAGATTGGGTTGATTTGGGTAGAACTTCTTAGAGTTTTCATCGATTCTCCTTTGATTGATCATGTACCCAAGGAACTTTCCGAAGGCGACACCAAATGCGCACTTAAGGAGATTCAATCTCATTCTGTTCATCTTTAAAATGTAGAAAGTAGCCTCTAGGTCCTCAACATGATCCTTTGTTGGAAAGCTCTTTACAACATATCACCTATGTAGACCTTCATACTTTTGCCAATAAGGTCAGCGAATATCTTATTGAATAACCTTTTCTAGGTTGTTTCAACATTTTTTCAACTCGAACGACATCACCTTATAATAGTAGAGGCCTCTATTAGTGATCAAAGAAGTGTCTTTCTCATTAACACGATGCATGAGGATCTAGTTGTAGCTAAAATATGCATCCATGAAACTCAACAGTTCATGTCTTGTAGTGGAATCCATAAGCTGATCTATTCTTAGAAGTAGGAAGCTGTCCTCTGGGAAAGTTTGGTTTAAGTTAGAGAAATCTATGTAGACCCTCCATTTGCCACTGTGTTTCTTTACTATTACGGGTTGCAGATCTACTTCGGATACGCACCTCCCTTGATGAAGCAGTTGGAAATTAACTTTCTTACTTCCTTCAAATCCTCGTATCTCTCCAGGTTGATGGCTTTTTTTTCTATCTATGCGGGATATGTTTAGCATCAACTTTCAAATGATGGAAATTTACTCTTGGATCAATGCCAACTACCATATTGACATCATTCTCTTTCCAAGGGATGGACCTTCTTCAGGTGCATTGACCCTCTTGTCATATGTCACTATGTTAACGTTACTGAGCTCTGCCTTCTTCAAGGAGTTGAGGTAACATTCCTTGGATCCCATCTAGTCACATGTAGCAGTTGCAATTCCATCTTTAGTTGGAAATTTAGATGTACCAGAGTAACAACCCATAACTCCTAGGACACCATGGTAAGTCGATTTGTTATCCAAGATAATAAATTCCATAAAATGGTGTGCCACTTGGGGAGGCGACCTCATTTCCACAACAAGGGTGATATTTCCTCTTAGGATAATGCTATCTCCAGTGATCCTATAGAGTAGGGAGATCGTGGGGTTAGTTCATGATTTACTAACATTTTATCAAACGTGGACCTAAACATTATATTGACCAAACTCCCATTGTCAACTATTATTCGCTTCAAACTATTACGAGCTATAATAGCCTTACTACTAAGGTATCACAATGGAAGTAGTATATACCTATTGCATCTTCCTATGTGAAGGTAATAGGTGGCAAGTTCCCCGTCCCTTTAGGGTGGTTGTTGACAATGTAACTAACCATAAGGGATCCTTGGCCTCTCTGGCACAATTTCTTTGGGCATTCTGGAACTTACCTCCAACATATGGACCCCCAATGATTGTGTCTATCTCTCGAATATGCAGGGTGTTCGTAACAGCTGCGGAGTCCCTCTTCTATCTTTGTGGGCCTTTCTTTATCATCCACCATTCTTCAACGAGGGAACGATCTTCAGGAGGTAGCATCATCTCGTCCTGCCTAGGTAGGGATGGATTCCCTTGAGGGCAATCATTGTCACTTCTAGGCTCACTAGAGTTATTACACTCCGTATGTAGTGGGCCACCCTATACTCGCGAGGTCATGGCCATGGTATTTATGAAACGTGTAGTAAGGCTTCGCCATCGATAGAAGGTCTATTTCTTGATCATCTACATCTTTCTCTATTTTTATAGCGTGAAGTCTCCTAGATGTAGATCTTACATCTGTTTGGCTACTGAAAGCCCAAGAATAAATAACCAAGATGAATGATGAATTGGTTTTTAAAGTTTTTCAAAAAATAAACTTAATCAAGTAAGTTAAGATCACGTTGATAAATTAGTAACTATAAACAAATAAAAACAAATAGATCAAACAAATCACAAATATAAATGAGATGATGATAAGTAAAATGGTAAAGATGATGCAAACGATATAATTGTGGAGGTTCGATCCAAAGCAATAATCTACGTCCTCCATTATTAAGCTCTCTAGCACGAACAAAACGTTTTCACTATATTAATTGTCTTGTGGTGCAGTCAAACCATTTACAACGCTTTCGGTAACTTACAAACAAGGAGCACCAATCATTGACCTACACTATTGAGTCTTACGGTACCTTAATACAACCTACAAGTTTAGAGCAATGATTTTACAATGAAATCTCTTTTAATAAATGATATAAATGAATTAAGTATTAAGAGAGACTAACACTTCAATGAATAACAATAAATGATAGTTCAAGTGTTAAATGAATTTTTTTGATAAATATAATAGTTAAAAATTAGATTCAATCCATCAAAGTTTTTCAATAAGAAGATAAATAATCAAATGTAATTTAAGTTAAAAAACCTTCTCAAAATATTTATCCCTTTTAATGAGTGAAAACATTGAATTAAGTTCCAAGAGCAAGGTGAGAAATTTCGATGAATATGAAAGTTTGATTCAATCGATCAAAAAAAATTTAAATGAAGAAGTGGAAGAAATAGATGCAATGTGAGTTCAAACTTTTTTCTTTCAAAATATATTTCTTTTATGAATGATAGAAATAAATTAAGTACAAAAAGGTAGATAAAAAACTTTGATGAAGATGATGAAAATATGTTGAATCAATCAAAAAGTTTGATATGAATGAATAAATGAAATGAATGCAATGTAGGTTTAAAGAATTTTCTCAAAATATTTCTTACTTAATGCTCTTGAAACTCTTTTTAAAGAACGGGAAACTGAGGGTATTTATAGAACTTAAAAAGAAAAATACTCCATCGAACTAGACAATCAACAATACATCCCCCTTTGGATCCGGACGATCAAAATAGACGTTATGCATATGAAATCTAACGATTAAAAATCCTACCATTACATCAACTGGACGTCCGCCTTTCACAAATTTATATAGAAAGATTTTACAAAATTTTCTGGGGATCCAAGAGACCAATCGGACGTGCATCCGGATGTCCGCATGCTCAAACAAGACGTCAGACCATATCCACCCAATTTTTATCCCGTTTGATCCGATTTGAATATTTTGACAAAAGTATACTTTTGAAATGCGTTTTTTAAAATATTTTTCAAGGTAAATGGTGTTTTAAAAATATGACATGTTCAAACATAATTTTGAAAATTAATTTACTTTTTATCAAAACATTTTATACAAATGATAATTAAAATAACTGTTAGTGTATTATATGATTTTTGAGCTTTTATCATTCATTTCTAAATATTAAGGTGTTATTACCTTTGCATTTGATATAAGGAAGCCTAGTCGTTGATTTTTTATTTTAAAACTTGGCTCTTAGGCTCTCATCTTGATCTTTCTTTGACGTAGACTCTTAAACTATTGATTTTGATATTTCTTCGATATTTGTCTTTTAAGCTCTTGTCTTGAATACTTGGATGATTTGATGACTTCTATCTTGACCCTTATTGTAAGTCCGATTTGATAGTCTTGATATTGATCTTTTGATGAAGATCGATCAAATTTATCATCGAATGGTTTTAAGACTATAATCACTCAAATTCAATTGTTAGAAAACGAGATGACTTTTCTGTTATAATCAAAACTTTAAAATTACAATCAACTATAAGTCAACAATTTTCCTTTTTTGATTATGACAAACAAGATAATTTGCAAAGTAATGTAAAAATTAATGAGGAATAAAACTCTCAAATTTAACATGTAGTACATTTATTCTCCCAATCTTTTACAAATCAATTATCATCCATTTAAAATATATGAAATAGTAGATGATTTAAAGTATATCATTTAATCATTCAAAGCATATGATCTCACTCAACTTCCCTCTTTTCAATGTTTTTCAAATCTATCTTACCCATTCCCACTTTTGGCATAAGCAAAAAGGTAACACATATGAAAGCAAGAATATGAAATGTAAGATCAAAACCATAATAATAATCACCCTCAATTGAGAAAAAGATGCCAAATATATGCAAGTCTAAACAAGAGGATAATCACCACCTTTTTAGTAAAGTACTAATCAAAACATTAGTGATGAAATGATAGAAGTATAATCATTTGGGTAAAATTTATGTAAATTTCAATTAATGTTGCGCATAGAATCAATCATATGACAACATTTAATATGAATTCAATTTAACCACATCAAATTCTATGGTACATTCCAAACTAGGGATGACAATAAAACTCGCTCAACGTGACACCCGTGGAGTCCCGCCTAGAATGGGGCTGGGATTACCCGCCTAACTGGGTAAACAAGATCGGGACGAGGCGATGGTCATTATCCCGAAGCGGATACGGGAAACATAGTCCCCGCCCCGCCCCGCTACGCTACGCTACCCGCCTCGTTTAAAATTAGTTTCAAATTTAAATTTTTTAACGAACAAAAATAATAAATTTATCATCATTTTAAAGAGAACATAAGTTTTTTTTACAAATTAGTAAAAAAGTAATAATATTTACTAATTAAAGACATAAAAAAAAAATGGGACGATAAATGTGGCAAGGGACTTGCCCAGCCCCGCCCCGGTTCGATTTCGTCCCATCCCACTTTAACCCGGCATGGGATGGAGCAA
>CAIGRL010023750.1:0-13223 GCA_903798325.1 Fraxinus xanthoxyloides
TTTTTTTTTCAACGACATATTCTCCAATAAAATAATATTATACACAAACTCGAAATTTTTTCTTATTTTTAACTGCACATTCTCCATTAATCTACTATTTCAAAATGTGCTTTTACAATAAAATGAGGCTCAAACATTCTCTAAGTAATGCATAGTTGAAAATGATTTTTAAAAAAATGTAGCCAAACACGAGCTAAACAAATTGTTGATGCAACTATTTAAGAATTTAGTTAATTCAAAATTTTTAGAATTTTTTCTGATATTGTTCCCAAATTTATGACAATTTAACATATATTCTCCTTTTTTATTACTATATAGAGGGAAAGTAAATCGTTCACCTGATTGAAAAAATATTACTATCTTTCCATTTATTTGATTCAGAGAGCCACAAATTTGTGATTGAAAAAAATGTGCATGTTTTTTTAACGATCCGACTTTGCACAGCAGTCGTTATCATATCATACGTACTGTCCGTTTTGAGAGAACCTAGACCCATCTTATGGCTTTCTGACACGTCCTCAAGATTCGAATACAAGACCTCCGTCATATGAGAGAATTAAGTGACAGTACGTATGATATGATAACGACAGCGGCGCAATATCGAGCCGATATATATATATATATATATATTCTTAAGAGAAATTGGATCTTTCGACCAATATAACAAATGGCAAGCAACTTGGAGTTTTTCTAAAAATATTCAGGACAATCAACGATCATATAATATTTTAAGTGTAATTGATACGTTTTTCTCCCCTACAACATATAATGCGATGCCAAATCTAACCTAGGGAGTCGGTTCATCATCTCTTAGTTTACAAGAAATCAAGAAAAAACAACATAGCATATGTGTGAAAATTATTTAAGTAGATATAGTGAATCCATAGTTAGATCAAGATATTCTTAAAATCAGGATTGATCGTGAACTCTTGCTACGTTTTTCCTTAATTGTAAATATATGTTATTCTCGTCTAGATTTTTAATTGTTGTTAGTTGCTACATATTAATTTCTAGTTACTTTTATATTTGGAGTAACATAAACTTTCCGAATCAAAATGAGCGATCTTCCTTGTTGATAGTTGAATTAACCGAAATTACTTGTTCGATATTATAGATTTTAATTTTCTCTACACAACGTGACTAGACTAAACATTTACTAAGCTTCTTTCGACGCAACTTTTTTATTTCCAAAATAAGCAGTGATAAATTACTCTCTTAAAACTTAAACTTACTTAGTCAACATCGAAAAACTATGACAAAAAAGAAAATCTTGGAAGGAGAAAGAAATGAAAAGAGAGAAGAAGAAATGAGAAGTATGGATGGCTGTTTCGATAAATGGAGAAGTAAAGATATATGGGTGATTGCTTGGAAAAATGGAGAAAGATAAAAGAAATACAGCACATCGCAATGCCAAAACGACGTCGTTTTGAACGGAAGTGTGAATAGTGAACCCCATGTTCACCCGTATATTTTTCTTATTATTATTAAGTAAACAGACCCCTTAGCCAAACATGATTTACACCCGAGACATTAGACAGAGAGACGCTCCTAATTCTTCCTTATTCAATTGATTTGATTTATCCAAACATGCAACTGATATCTCCCCAAATCAATGTCCCAAATTTGCCTAATCTCTCTATATTTCATCAGCCCATTCGCATACCCCATTTCCCAGTTCGAATTCCCGATAATAAATGCAGCCCAATAACTGCAACTGCTGCAGTGGTTAAGGGGTCGGGTTTCCTGTCAGCAATTGGGAGGACAATCGAAGAGGAAGAGTACAGAAAGGCTAGGGCTGAGGTGAATAGAAAGGGGTTGGGTTTAGAAGGCTATTCCATTGAAGGGTTGTCGATTGGTGGACATGAGACGTGTGTTATTGTTCCTGAATTGAAGTCTGCTTTTGATATTGGGAGGTGCCCTTCTAGAGCTGTTCAGCAGAATTTCGTGTTTATTACCCATGCTCATCTTGATCACATTGTAAGATATCTGATTTCTTTAATTCGAATTTAAATCAATTCCGCTGCTGTTTTACATGCAATTATATAGAGCATGCTAAGAATTACCCTAATTCGTTGAGGTATTGGTTTTCTTAGTGCTAAAGCAATGTGCAATAGCTGCAGGCTGCAGCATCTGGGTAATGTACAACTGGAGCACATTTCTATAGTAGTACTGCTAATAGAACCATTTAGATAATATAATAATTAAACAGTGGTTTGTGCGGTCATGCTCATATTTTGTTTAATTTTTTACTTGATTCAACGTACATGAGGATTTAACTTCCAGTTCATTTCAATGTGCAAGCAGGACATAAAATTTGATCTTATTGTGATTTTTGATATTTGCACAATTCAGACTTCTTTGTGGTTTACATGCCATTTAAATGAATTATAAGTAAGATAAACTGGTTACCGATTATGTAATCCTAAGTACCTTCGATTTAAATGCATTGGCAGTGGTTTTATTACTCACTAAATTTGTGCTTTACTGCAACTTGACGAGGTCATTACATTCTCGATCATTCTGTGTTGCAAACTAGCAACAACTCTTATTTGTACTTGGATTATGATCCAATAATGATTTTAGGAGCAAATGTCTCGAGTCATGATATGATTTTCTACAAGTAAGAAATCTTAAAAGAATTATAAATGAGGATGCAAGAACCATTATTCCTTGTCAACAGTTCTAGAAGTTTCTTCAACTGCATGTAAAGTTTGCACTTTGCATAACATAGCACCTGGAAACAGAGGTTACAGCGAGTTTTTACATATCCACTGATTCAGGGTGGACTTCCAATGTATGTAGCAACTCGTGGTCTATACAACTTAAGACCTCCAACGGTGGTTGTGCCTCCCTGCATAAAAGCGGATGTTGAACAGCTATTTGATATTCACAGGACCATGGGTCAAGTGGAACTGAACTTTGATTTGGTTGCCTTGGATGTAGGTAAAAATTCGGACAACTTCAGATGTCTTCATCGATCAGTTTATTTATCTAGTTCTGTACATAATTCATAAATTTTCCTCAGGGGAGACGTATGAAATGCGGAATGACCTCGTTGTACGACCATTTAAAACTCACCATGTTATACCCAGCCAGGTATTGTTGCATTAACTAAGTGTTTACACTGTAATTCAAGAATTCACAATGGTGGAAAGTTTGTGATAAAGTTGCTTTTTTTCTATGGGCATCATCCTGACTCCTCGTTATGCACGGCCCACCAAACCTATCTTTATGCCGACATGGTAAAAGATTGCATATAGTCTATATGATTTGATTCTCTCATAGCATACACTGGACGAAACAATTGTACGAATTCATTTTTACCCTGAACAACACAATTCATGATGGTTGAAAAATTATGTTTCTCTTGTTAAATTTCTAGTCACGGTCCACCTTTCTTCACTTTATGCAATCTACTAGGCAAGCCCATGTTATAGCCCATGTTATGCATACATGGCCAAAGATTTCTGAAAACATTTTTATAGTTTGATACATGAAATAAATTGGTTAGACTTTAACACTTGACAGTGCAAACTGCAAAACAATCAAATCTTGATTGCTTTTAACCAATGACTTGCTGGACTATCTCGTGCATGGTTTGTGCGGAAATAATGCACCTTGCATTTTGTACAAAAATTCAAGACCGGAAGAAAAATTCTCATTACTATGAATTGACATATTTGTTATTTATTTTTCAGTCTTTATTGTCTTGCTTAACATTGCAAACCACTCGCTGCACTTGGTAGTGGAATCCTAACCCCATCTAACCTGTCTTGGTGGAGCCTAAAAAAACACCTGGGGTGTGATGGTGCTTTATTAGAAAAAAATAAAAAATCGCTTGCAATACATGATAAAAATTTCCTCGTATTTGTAGGGTTATGTTATTTACTCTGTTAGAAAGAAGCTGAAAAAGCAATACATGCATCTAAAAGGAACGCAAATTGAGAAACTGAAGAAGTCCGGTGTTGAGGTATATAACTCTTGACCAGATTTCCACACATTTACTTTCTCAAAATGCATTTTTTGGTGCCCAGAAACGGATTTTTTGTTACGTAATTGTTTACTTGTCAGATCACAGATACAATCTTGTGCCCCGAGGTAGCCTTCACAGGAGATACGAAGTCAGATTTTTTCCTCGATCCACGAAGTGCTGATGCCTTGCGCTCAAAAATTCTTATAACCGAAGTAATTCATCTTATTGTTTAGCATTTAATTGCTTTATAGATAATCTTTTCCCTTAGAAAGTAAAATATTGCTCAAGTCTTTTTCCCTTGGCTATTGAGACTGTTGGGACCTTACATCTAAGTAATTGTTTCAAGTACCCAAAATCATCACTGTCCATCCAAAAGTCAAATAAAATAAAAATGATTGTATGACAGAGATGAACTACAACTACCAAATAAATAGGACTTCAAAATCCGTGTAAGAATTTAACTCAGTTGTTTAAGATGCAACCATTTAGTTGCCTTCGTCAAGTAGCGTAAACATCAAAGACGGGGATTGTTTTTCACCTCTAAATATTTAGATGAATGGATACGGTTCTTTCATCAATTTGTGTGGCCTTTCTTGAAATGTCTTTCTTCATCAGTTTTGTATATTTGGTTTAATGCATATTAAATGATTTTGGGATTTTGATTAACCTGCCAAAAAAAAATTTAATGAAAAAATGATGGTGTAGGACATTCATATTCCATTTCTTCCTGTCGAGTTACAATGGCATAAATTTGATGAGTGCTTGTGAACTATTTTGAAGTTTCTGTGTGGCAGTAAATACTGGAATCCTAGTTCTAATAGGTGAATGTTATGTTTGGATAGGCGACATTTTTGGATGAAACTGTCAGTGTTGAGCACGCACGAGAGCATGGCCATACCCATCTATTTGAGGTATTCGGAAGTTTGAAATACTTGCCCCAATTATATAGAATTTTTTTTTGTGCTAATCCATGCAATTATAATGCGACATAATACCTTTTGTTTGCAAGAAAACATGTACTTGTGACCCTTTAACCATCAGAACTCAGTCAATGTTTTACATCAAGTGAGATTATTGAAAGTGCAGATCATAGAACATGCTAAATGGATTCGGAATAAAGCAGTAGTATTGACTCATTTCTCATCCCGCCATGATATTGAGGTAATTACTGCAAGAATATGCCTTCAAATCTTTTACTCTTCTTGTTGAGGGCCACCCATTCCGCCCCCCTTACTATATTTTCCCATATTTCCTCTTATTTTTCTTCGATTCTCTATTTCTAACGTGTATGTGGCGACCTCAAGGTTTCTATGGTTTAGGTTGTGAGAAGCATATTATTTTAGTGCCCCCTGCAAATGTTTTATTAGATTACGAATAAAAGTGGTTATGCTGTCGTTCGGTAATTGCAGGACATTCGGCAAGCTCAGTCCAAATTGCAGTCTAAGTTGTCGGCCAAAGTGGTCACTCTAACAGAAGGCTTTAAATCGAAGTACTCCTAGACAAAGTGTACGCTTGTCCATGGACTACGCTGTTTAGCCTGCTTTTCAGGGCTCGGAAAAGTGTGGACTTTCAAGTGTCACTAATATTATAGGCAAGTCACTTTCTTAAGGGGAACTATTCCTTGATCCTTGGATGCAAGTTCACTGGATTTATGAGACTGGTGAAAACTTCTGCTTGTAGGGTTGCTCTATATGCATCATGTAATTACAGAAAGTACTTTTCTTTTTACTGTAAATTAGGATTTAAATTACATGGACCAAATGTAGGGCATGTATAAGTAAACTTATAAGTAACTTTCTATGCTTGGCCGAATGTGCTTAACATTTTTACAGTCTTAACCCATAACAGAGTTTTATATTTCAGTATGTTTTAAATAGATACATCTTATCTTATTAAATTCTATTTCTATCTCACAAAAGTAGTACCTAGTACCTACATGAATTCACAAAAGTAGTACCATAAAATAATTTTAAAGCTTGGTTTTTGTAAGGAAAATAATTTTTTGTACATAACTATTTATATAATATTTTATATAATGATGAGATGTTAAAGTGTAAATAAGGAAATTATTAATTGATAAAATTTTGATCCAATTAAATTTCGACAAATCATCTGGTGGTAAATCATTATATAAATTATTTTGTACATATAGTACAACACTGTATAATAATATGCGGAGGTTCACAATTGAAATTTTGATGAATTTTAAAATATTACTAATTTATTGAATTTCGTGAATTTGAATAGATTTTCCTAGAATCCATAAAAATCTATTAAAAATTGTACTATTTCAAAAGAATTTGTTATATTTATTTTTAAGGGTGTGTTTCAGCTACATCATTTGGAAAGAATGTATTATGGAATAGTAGATTGATGACGAATGTGTGGTTAAAAAAGAAGGAAAAATTATTGATGTGATGGAAAATATTATTTTATTAAAAAATATGCGATTAAAAATAAATAGAAGAGTGAGAATAAAAATTGTAACGTGTACTAAATAGGAGCTACGTTTCAAATCTATCCAAGTGTTTTGAAATTCCTTAATTAATAAAATTCTTATAAACTTTCTAATTATTTAGGATAACTAAATTTTAAATGATTTTATTGACACTTAAATGACACCCTTGTAATCGTAAAAGAAAATGTGTATTTAAACACTCGTCTCTTTCAAATTACGCTACATATACAACATTTATTGATAATATTGATTGACAATTAGGCATGAACATCATCATTTTCGTACATTTTAAAAATTGTTTTTCGCATCATTAATGGAGGCTGTCATCAATTATCGTACAACTAGTTTTATTGTTCTCTTTATGTATCATATCTAGTATACATTAAAGCTGGGTCCAATTGCCTTATAATTCAATCAATCATGAGGAAGAGAGAGAGGGAGAATCCATGTGGGGTTTGTGGGCACTACCACAAGTACGAGGAAGGCGAAGTGTGCGGCGTCTGCGGTCACCGGATGCCCTCCGTCACCGATAAATACGCTGCCGCCTCCGGCCATGTCAGTGCTTTCCCATCCGAGATTCTGCCGGACTTTCTTTACTTGGGCAGCTATGATAATGCCTCCAGGGCCGAGCTTCTCAGGACTCTGCGCATCTCACATATTCTCAATGTAATTCTTCACTTCTCCTTTTATCTCTTCAAATATTTATTGCTTGCTAATTTCCTCGATGAATTGATCTGGGTCAAGTTTTAATCTTGTTCAATGAGAAGATATTATGTTTTGTTTAATACAAGCTGAAAGTAACTGGACTTTAATCTCAAAGTTCAACAATATTGGAACAAAAAAGTGAACTTAAAAGGGCAGAGGAGGAAAGATGGCTTTTAATGGAACTCACTTGATAAAGGGTTATAGCCTATGGGCACTTCACAGTCTTTCTTATAAAAAAATCCTTAAAAATGGTTAAACAGGGAATCTATTATCCAAACAAACTTGAGATAGTGTCTTTGTAATTTTAAACTAGAGGAGGTGTTGTGTACCTGTCAGGTACCGTAAGCGAGGTCTCTGTAGTTTTCTCTGAAAAGAATGAACAATTGGAACAACATTGATGCATTTTCTTTTTGAGCGTATGGGACCAAAAGAGGCACATGTTCTACATTGATATATGATAAGTGGCGTAAATTTTCATGCTATAGGTGTTTTTTCTGCTGATGGAGTCTGGTTCTAATAATTTGCTAAAACTGGCAAAATTTTAAACATTGTGATAATGTTGCTTGGAGTTGTCACAGGTACCTGCTATGATTTGGGTATTTTAAACTACATTTCTCTTGCATTACTCGTGATTTTGGGGGAGAATTGTAACAACTATATTTTTAGTTACTTGCCATCAATCTCAACCATACAGAAAACACGAACATAAATTTTTTTATTTCTTAGTTTTGGGAAATTAATGCACATAGACATGCAGAGTGCTTTTTCTCACCACACCCCCAACATTAGGACTTGGGCATTTCCTTCTTGCTAATAACATTTATCTGTCAATTCCCTGTAACTTATAGGTCCTTATCTATGTGCAGACTGTGCCTGCTTGTCAAAATTTGTACAAAAACTCTTTTACCTATTATTGCCTCAAAGATGACCCAAAATTGCCGTTCGATGATGCTATCCAGTTTCTAGGTGAGTTTACCCTCATGAATCAATATTTGTAAGAAAAAATCTCTTCTTACTTCTGGAGATTCTTTTACTACTTTTTTTTCGTTGTCTTCATTATATATTTTCATTTTAAAAGTGAATATCTTCCTTTTTGGCTGTTCAAGAATAATTTCCACATTCCTAAGCGGGACTTTTTCTTCTGCCTATTTTTTTCCATGACGTACCTCTTCGGTGGTGTTGAACCTGAATCTTATTGATGTATCTCTCAAAATAAAATGCATTTGCAATCTCCCATTGTCCATTTCAGTGACCTTCCTTTCTATTTCTTGCACATCTGATCCACTCACTATTACCACACCGTTGACACATATCCCAATGCCAAGACTGCCACCAAAACGTGCCATCACCTCAATTTTGAGACAATCTCACAACCACCCACCCACTTTCAAGATCACATTGAACATTAAGGTCCACATGAAGAGGCCTAGATTTCTTGGAAGCTATTTTTTTGCACTTATCTACGTAGCCCCCGTCTGGGCGAAATTTTTTAAAAATTTTAATCATATTCTTGACTGTTGAACGTTTAACTTTCATTTTTTTATTCCCGATAATTTGACATTCACGTGCTAAAACTTTGTAGCGTTCCTTGCTTTTTACCTTGCATTGTCAATTGTACCCTTTTACCACTATCCTTTCAAATAATGCACATACTTTGAAAATGGGGGTTAAAAAGACTTTTTCCTCAATTTGTACCTTGAAAGCTGGTTTACAAGATTGCAGGTGGGGGCCACTGATGTGATGCGAAAATCAATTATCTTGGGATAAAATTGTGCTCAGACAAGGGCATAAATTCTCTCTTCCACATTTCTGCACATTAACATAGTGAGTCTAATCTCAATAGTTTGTTGAGTGTCCTCTTTTAACGAGATGGCTCGATCCTTCTCGAAGGTGGTTGGCTTGTGCATTATGCAATTTCATATAAGTGGGGGTTGACAATTTGATCATCTTGCTTCTCCTTTGATCCCCACCTTTTTTTTTTTTTACTCTTTCCTACAACTGAAAGAAGCAAAATCTTTATTACACTTGTATGGCACCCTAATATGGTAAATGGATGCATTGGTTTGGTTTGGATTGTTTTGGATTTATAATCTTTATAATGACACTATCACATGGCATATAAAATAGGTCATCAACCTATTGAGTGGTTGACCTGTCATTACCTTTTTTATTTAATTAGTATTACAGGACTTAACTAGTCAATCGTGATTTAATTAGAAACTTTTGTTTGGAGCTTATTGTGTTGATTATGCTGACCCACAGAACAATGTGAAAAAGATGGAGCTCGCGTTCTTGTGCACTGTATGTCAGGGAAAAACAGGTAAAGAGCTTTGCCACAAAATGGAGGTTTCTCTTCTTTTCACCTTTTTGCATTAGCGATTGTGTTTTGTTTAAAATACTTTATTAATTAGTTTCTCCATTCGGATTTGGTATTGGGTGTCTTTCCTGTTCCGTTCGTTAGTTGATTTATGTTACAGACATTAATTAATATGGTAAAATATGGTTAATCTACCAAGTGAAATTAAGCACCAGATTGGTATATGATATTGTTACCACCCCCCCAAGGAAAAAGTCCTCTTTGCCAAATTACTGTTGGTTTCAGAATAGTTTTTTCTTTATTATCAGCCAACTTAATGTATCTAAAGATCGTAACTGAATACTATAAAAATGTTTTCATGCCATTTTGACAGGTCCCCAGCTATTGTAATCGCCTTTTTGATGAAAAACAAAGGTTGGAAACTTTCAGAGAGTTACCAGTGGGTTAAGGAGCGAAGACCTTCAGTTGAAATAAATCAAGGTTTATACTATTTCTGCTTTAACTGATTTTTTATGTTAACTATGCGAGCTTTAATTATCTATTATGAGATTTCCACATATAAGTGTTGCTAGAAGTGCTGAACAAGATTATTAATGTGTTAGCGATGAATGGGATTTTTTATTTTTTGCACTTCAGATTATGAGACGTGAATTATTGGAGTTTAAAGTTTTAGAAATTGCTATGCCAGTGTTCATTATTAAGCAATGAAAGAAAAGAAATTTTAGGGTAGCCAAACAGTGGGGCTGACTCATTAGTCAAAATTGTATTTGTTCCTAAGAAGAATTGAATGTCAAACCAGATCAAATGCAGGGAGGAAAAGGGGGTACTGAGTGTTAAGGCATTGCTGTGGGTTTCCCAATGATCTGCATCTGCTTTTCGTGTTCCCTAGTTGACAAAATATCACACCTTATCAATCAAAGAGAGATTAGTAATTTGTGCACATGGCCAGGAAAGACTTGAAATGCTTCACTAAACTTTGGAAACTCGTTGGGGAACTAATAAAATTTCCATTTTTTAAAATAGAAGTTAGCATATGACAGTAATGTATCAAATAAACAATTGATTTATCATTTATGAACAAAACTTCCTGACAGAGAGCATGTGTAAGTTTTCTAACAATACCTGAATTGTGATCTTTACATAATTGTTTTGGTTATGCCCGGGGTATGTAACTTGGCCAATGGCATGGATAGATTGCCTAGCTGAACATGGGCAAGGAGTTCTATATTTGATTCCACTGGAGCATACTGCCATTTGGATCCGGGATTTTGGACTCCTGAATGTTTCTTATTATTCTGTTCAAGTTCTTTTTAAAGTCTTTGACTTGTGATTGGACCCTTAACTTGTTTAGTTCATGATGTCAGAACAGCGGCATTCATGAGAGGAGTATGATAAAGTTGATTGTATTCGATTTGAAAAGCTAAATGACATGAAATTTTAGGCAGGGAAAATGATCTCTCTCGTGTCTTTATCTGAATCAGTCAATCATCACTTGCCTAATC
Source organism: Fraxinus xanthoxyloides (assembly GCA_903798325.1). NCBI lineage: Eukaryota > Viridiplantae > Streptophyta > Magnoliopsida > Lamiales > Oleaceae > Fraxinus > Fraxinus xanthoxyloides. The sequence continues at coordinate 10,956 of CAIGRL010023750.1, forward strand.
TTAATTTCTTGTTATTTACTAAGATGCTTGTTTACTAATTACTTCTGCGGCATGACTTGGATTCTTGTTTATTGCAACTTTCATGATTTAGCGGTCATGTATTTAATGGAAATTGTTGCATTTATCAAAATATTTCATGCTTCGTTTATTTGATGATATACCAGTGTTAGAGTATGTGACACGGGTGTGTAATCTATTTGATCTTGGCTTCTTGTAAGGATAAATGTTATAGTGTTTTTTTCCTCTAACTTCCAAATTGAAGGAATTATGCTTCTTGTTATTGCAAAATTTCAATAATTGCTATTTAATAATATGTTTAATGAAACATGCTTTAGCTACGCAACTGCCCCTTGCAATCACGTTTACTCAATGCTCTCATGATTACTATTCTATAACCTAATAATCTTTAATAACCTTGTTTTTTCATCACTCTGTTTCTCTATTTTGATATTTTACGACAGGTAATGTTCCCATATATATAATATATATTGCATGTCTAAATCAACAATGAGTTTGTTGCACAAGTTAATATGTAGACGTTATAGCCATGTCCTACCTAAACACTTTCTAGAGCCCGGAGTTGAGCTCAATGTGCAATCTTGTTTATATAATAGTTTTGATGGTAAGTCATTTTGGAATGTAACTAATGAAACTCTGGGGAAACCACTAATAAATATTTAATATTTTGTAATATTAGTTAAGACTTCTTTTAGGAGAAGAGTATTAGTTTTATTAGCTCACGTGCTCCATGAATAGGATTAGATAAGACAACAAATCAATAATTTTTAGATGACATGAATGGGTTGATTCATGCAAACCCTTGTCAAGATAATATCTTTGTTGGGAGTAATTTCAGGATCATGTGGGGAAAGTAAACTCATGACATGAAAGGCTACACCAAAATTTTGCTCTGGTGATCAAAATGAAGTAATATTGGCGTACTATTTTGGAATTTTTGCTTAGGATTTGGTGTTAGTGAATACGTGCTTAAAATTGGACTCTTTGTAACTTTTAGAAATGGCTGGAAGTTTTGTAAAAGGTACTTGATTCATACCATGGACGGTGGATAGGTATTTGTGCAAGGATTATAAGGTAATTACCGTTTGAGAGTTTAACTATGCGACAAGGGTTGATAGATCTTACGGTTAAACTTATCCCAAAGTGATTTATCACTACATTTATTTATTTATTTTTTGGCAAAAAAAAAAAAAAAAGGAAAATCAACAAAGCAAAAGGCTAGTTTTTATTTGTTAATTTTTTTTCTTTCTTTTGGTTAACAAAGAGAGACACAAACTGAAGTGGGCGTGCAACTGTTTCATTGGGAGGAATTTTTCCTGTGACTAAACTATAAAACAATAAACGAGAATTGGAAACCACTCAATAAACAAACTTCACGAAACTTGTTTTGGCCTAAGGAAAACGACTTGCTCTCTGATACCAAATTGATGTAGGATACAACGAACAAGAATGAGACTTGAGAAGAAAGGGATTGAAAGGGAGAAGAAAGGGGGAGAAAACCCAAAGAAATTAGATGGAGAAATGTGAGTTCATTCAATAATCAAGTCTAAACTTCTATTTGGTGGGGATTAAAATTAGATTTTTAGTAAATTTTGATAAAAGTTTTTAAATGTGTAGTTAAAAAGTTGTGAGAACCATAAATATGTGGTTTATATTGATTGTTTGACTTTGACTTAGATTGAATTCTAATTTAAATCAATACCAGAGGGGTTAAGTATTACAATGAATGACTCTCTTTACATTGAGTTTGAGCGCACCTAATTTAAAAAGAAAAGAAAGGAAACAATGCCTAATTTATGTCAAACTAGAAAATCTATAACATAAAATTAGGGGTGTCCAAAAGTCCCGAATCGAACCGGACCGAACCGAACCTGAACTGAACCGAGCCAAATCGAGCGGTTCTTCATAAGTTAAATACCCGAACGGGTACCCGAATCGAGAACCGATGGGTTTGGGTCGGGTCTCGGGTCTAGACCAAGAATCGAAGAACCGAAACTAAATAATTTTTTTATTTTTTTTGTTGAATTAATTAAATTATTTTACTTTTATCTAAATAAATTAACAAATTAATTAAATAAATTAAATCATTTCATAATTTTAATTTTACAGCTAAAATCATTTTAAAACTCATTAGCTCATTTTAAAGATAAAAAACTGTGGAGTTTGAGATTCATTTGCAGTTTTTGTAAAGATTATGGACCTCCACCATAATTATATCTTAATAAGTGATATGACTACATGATTATTTGA
>CAIGRL010023772.1:0-10869 GCA_903798325.1 Fraxinus xanthoxyloides
TAAGACAATCCACACAAAAAATTTCACACATGGAATCCCTATCTATATCCTTATCTTCCTATAACAGTAAAATTACCCCCAAACTGTGCTAAATTTGGTCTAATGATAAGTCATTTATTATGGTTTGGGTAAAGCGTCTATATTCAATCTATCAACCAATCCAACATATGAATCAACTCATAGCATCACGCTGTCTAACTTAATTCTAGTACGCATATAATATCAAATTTTGCAAGGTTAAATCTCAATCAGTCTAGTATACATCATATCCACAGTTCATAAATCAACACCAAATCTCAAATTTAATCATCATTGTTGCCGACTATCTAATCCACACAAGCACACAGAAAATATAATTTATTTATTTTTTTGTTGAAAAATTTTAAATTTTTATGATTCTTTTTTATTTTTCTATTATACACTAAAGCAAAAACGAAAAACAAACACTCAAAAACACACATACAATAAAAACTCAAAGTTTTTCCCACCCCAAACTTAAAATCGACATTGTCCTCAATGTCATAAAGTATAAATAAAAATATAAGGGGATAAGGAAGAAAAGGAAGAAGGTACTCCCTGAATTTTCATATTGAAGCTGCAAGGCATTATGTGTTACGGCTAGACAATCTTTTCTATCATGCTTTCTCCTTGGTTTGTGTTGGTTTGAGTATTCCACGACGTCATGTTCCTGCACACAGCAGTGAAATCAAATAATAAAGATCAAATAACCTAAACACATGTGTTACTTAACCCAAACACTCGAAACAACCAACAACTAATGCAACATATTAATCAAGAATAAAAGTACGTGCAATGCAATCTAAAAATAAAATGAATAAAAGGATAGGAAATTGGATTGCCTCCCAATAAGTGATTTTTTATAGTCTTTAGCTCGACTTTGACAGCTTGATCATTTCGGTGTGTGGAGTTGGGTGAATGACTTCTCGTTATCAAACTCACCACCCAAATATGCTTTCAAACGTTGCCCATTTACCTTGAAGTTTCCTTTTGTCTCATGAGTCACCTCAACTGCTCCATGTGGAAAGACTTGAACAACTGTGAATGGTCAAGACTATCTAGAACGCAGTTTACCAGGGGAAAGTTTCAACGTAGAATTGAACAATAGTACTTTCTGACCTGGAGTGAACTCACGCCTCTGGATGTATTTATCATGCAGTCTCTTTGTCCTTTCCTTATAAAGCTTTGCATTCTCAAAGGCCTCCATCCAAAATTCATCTAATTTATTCAGTTTTAGCATCCTCTTTTCTTTAGCCGCTGTTATATCCATGTTCAGCTGCTTTACTGCCCAATACACTCGATGCTCCAACTCCACTGGAAGGTGGCAAGCTCTCCCAAACACAAGATGATATGGTGGCATTTCTATTGGTGTTTTGTAAGCAGTTCAGTATGCCCACAGTGCATTATCAAGTTTCCTTGACCAATCAGTTCTCGATTTGTTATGGTCATCTCCAGTATTCTCTTCAACTCCCCATTTGACACTTCCACCGACCACTTGTTTGGGGATGATAAGGTGTAGCAAATCGATGTTTTACCCCATATTTTGCCAATACTGACTCCAAAAGCCTGTTGCAGAAGTGTGTACCCCCATCACTAATAATAGTTCTAGGGGTGTCAAAACGGGAAAATATGTGTTTCTTCAAAAAACTAACGACCACTCGAGCATCATTAGTTGGTGCTGCTACTGCTTCTACCCATTTCGAAACATAGTAGACTGCCACCAAAACATACTGATTTTTGTAAGACGATGGGAACGGTCCCATTATATCTATCCCCCAAACATCGAAGAGCTCCACTTCAAGTATTGAATTCAACGGCATCTCATGCCTTTTAGAGATAGTCCCCGTACGTTGGCACTGATCACAATGTTTTACAAATTCATGAGCATCCTTAAACAATGAGGGCCAATAAAATCCCGATTGTAGAACTTTTGCTGATGTCTTCGAAGATTCAAAATGCCCCACATAAGCTGAAGAGTGACAACACTCCAGAATCTGAGGGATCTCCTCATTTAGCACACATCTTCGAATTATTTGATCAGCACCCCTCCTGTATAATATGGGATCCTCCCAATAATTGTATTTTAACTCCGAAAAGATCTTCTTCCTTTGGTGATGTTTTAACTCAGGTGAAAGCACTTTACAAGCTAAGTAATTCACTATGTCTGCATACCATGGCCCGCAATCAATAGTAAATATCCGCTCATCTGGGAAAGAGTCCTTTATACTGCCTTCATCCCTTTGTTCTGCCTATTCAAGCCTTGAAAGGTGGTCTGCTACAACATTTTCACTACCTTTCTTGTCTCGAATCTCTAAGTCAAACTCTTGAAGCAGAAGTATCCATCGAATCAGCCGAGGCTTCATATCTTTCTTAGATAATAAATGTTTAAGAGCTGTATGATCTGTATAGACAATTACCTTCTTTCCAATGAAATATGATCTGAATTTATCGAAAGCAAAGACAATGGCTAACAGCTCATTTTCTGTGGTAGCATAATTCAGTTGTGCATCTGTCAAAGTCTTGCTTGCATAGTAAATGACGTGGAGAATTTTATCCTTTCTTTGACCAAGTACTGCCCCAACTGCATAGTCGCTGGCGTCACACATCAACTCAAATGGCAATTCCCGGTCTGGTGCAGCTATCACCGGTGCTGAAATCAACCTTTCTTTAAAAGTGTTAAAGGATGCCAAATACTCATCAGAAAAATTAAATTGTGTATCCTTTTCAAGAAGGCTACACAATGGTTTGGTGATTTTGGAGAAATCCTTAATAAACCTCCTATAGAACCCTGCTGACCTAGGAAACTGAGTACTCCTTTAACTGAAGTTGGTGGAGGTAGTTTTTCTATCTCCTAAATCTTTGCTTTATCTACCTCGATACCATTTGCAGAAATCTTGTGCCCCAATACTATTCCTTCTTGTACCATGAAGTGACACTTCTCCCAATTTAACACCAAATTTGTTCCCTCACATCGTCGAAAGATCGTTCCCATATTTGAGAGGCAACTCTCAAATGATGAACCAAACACTGAAGAGTCATCCATGAAGACTTTAATGATTTTCTCCACCATATCAGAAAATATTGTCATCATGCATTGTTGAAGTGTAGCGGGAGCATTACATAACCCAAATGGCATTCTTCTATATGCAAAGGTACCATAGGGGCATGTAAATGTAGTCTTCTCCTGATCCTCTAGAGTTATTGCAATCTGATTATAGACCGAGTACCCATCTAAGAAGCAGTAATGTGAATGCCCCGCAAGTCTTTCCAACATCTGATCAATGAAGGGTAAAGGAAAGTGATCTTTTCGAGTTGCATTATACAACTTCCTGTAGTCTATGCATACCCTCCATCCTGTGACTGACCTTGTTGGTATCAGCTCATTATTCTCATTCTTTACCACTGTAATCTCTCATTTCTTCGGCACAACATGAATTGGGCTAACCCGCTTGCTATCAGAGATTATCTATATGATGCCTGCATCAAGGAGCTTTAATACCTCTGTTTGCATGACGTCCTTCATGGTGGGATTCAATATGCGCTGATTTTCCACTGCTGGCTTATATTCTTCCTCCATTAAGATTTTGTGCATGCATATCGATGGACTAATCCCTCTGATATCTGCTATAGACCACCCAATAGTTGTTTTATGTTCTCGCAAAACTCTTAGTAGTCTTTGCTCTTCCAACTCAGTCATCTCATTTGCAATAATCACCGGGAGTGTAGACAACTCTCCTAAGTAGGCATACTTCAGATGTGATGGCAGTTGCTTAAGCTCAAGATCCGGTGCTTTCTGAATAGAAGGTAGTGGTTCACTAGGTCATTCACCAAGTTCTTCAAATGTCTTCTTCTAATGGGTGGCGTTGATTCTACAATGTAGGCGATCTGGATTATCTCTTCAACTGTTGCTTTTGTATCTTGTGAGTGTACACGAAGATTCTCCAAGTGGTCTTGAGGGTGCTCAAGAATGAAAGTCTCTTCCACAGCCAAGTCTACGATATCAATGCATAAACAGCTGTCTGATTCAGTAGGATACTTGATTGCACTGAAAACGTTGAATGTAACCTGCTCATCATTCAATCGCAACATCAATTGTCCCTTCGAACATCTATTAATGTCGGACATGTTGCGAAGAATGGTCTTCCCAATATCAATGGCACGTCCTTGTCCTCCTCAACCATGTCCAAAATGACGAAGTCTGTCAGGTAAATAAATTTATCTACTTTCACCAGTATATCTTCGATAATTCCTCTAGAAAATTTTATGGACCTATATGCTAGCTGCAAAGAGATCGATGTTGCCTTTGCCTCTCCTAAGTTCAGTTTACTAAAAATAGAGTAAGGCATAAGGTTAATGCTAGCACCTAAATCACACAGAACCTTATCAAATGTCATTTCACCAATGGTACAAGGGATAGTAAAACTCCCTGGGTCATTTAGTTTAGGTGGCAGTTTATTTTGTAAGATGACACTGCATTCTTCGTTCAGCATAACCATTCCCAAATCCTCTGGCTTCTTCTTGTTTGTAAGTATCTCCTTCATGAATTTTGCGTAGCTGGTCATTTGTACAAGTGCAACCACAAATGGTATATTGATATGCAACTTTTTTAATACCTCAAGAAAGTTCGAAAATTGCTTATCCAACTTATGCTTCTGCAACCTATGTGGGAATGGGAGTGGTTGAACAATTTCTTTGGCGGGAGTGATTATCTTAACCTNTTCATGAATTTTGCGTAGCTGGTCATTTGTACAAGTGCAACCACAAATGGTATATTGATATGCAACTTTTTTAATACCTCAAGAAAGTTCGAAAATTGCTTATCCAACTTATGCTTCTGCAACCTATGTGGGAATGGGAGTGGTTGAACAATTTCTTTGGCGGGAGTGATTATCTTAACCTTTGGATCCTCTGATTCTTTTTCTTGCTCTTTGTACTGCTTAGATACCTTCAATTGATTCTCAACCGGGGTAGATACCTTCTCTTCTAACATTTATCTCAGGTAACTGTACCCCACTGCGAATAGTAATAGCCTTGCAGTGCTCATTTGGATTCGTTTCAGTGTCACTGGACAATACTCCTATAGTCTCTCTGAAAGTGCCTTTGTTATCTGTCCCATCTGATTTTCCAATTTTTTTATGGCAGCTCCCTGAACTTGCAAGCTTTTATCCGTATGTTGCATAGTCACAAGATCTTCTAATGAAGACTTCTTCTCATTCTGCTGAAAACCTGGCCGTGCAATTTGCTGTGGTATGGTCTGAGCACCATGGTTATTGCTCCACTGAAAACCGTGGTTTCTCCAGCCTAGGTAATAGGTATTAGGATTTGGATTGCGTTGTTGCCTTTGAAAATTCTGAGTGTAGTTCACATCCTCCATTGTCTGAACAAAATGAGATCCTACGTTGCAATCAACACTCTCGTAGTTCCCTCCACAATGTTTGCATTTTGATCATATTGTTTGGGCTAAGTTCATCTGATCCACCTTTTGTGCCAGTGATGCCAATTGTGCTGAAATTGCTGTCAAAGAATCAACTTCGAATACCCTTGCAGCTCTCTTTCCAATTATCATTTCAGTAGGCCAAAGTGCACTGCTGAATGCCAGCTCCTCCATGATTTGATAGACTTGATCCACGATTTTTTTTTGTGATAGAACCATCGCATGCGGAGTCTATGTTAGCCCTACTTATCGGATTCAGACTAATGTAAAAGTACTGCACTTGAAGCCATTTCTGCAATTCGTGTTGTGGACATTGGCGGAGTAAAACCTTGTATCGTTCCCAAGCATCTGAATAACACTCAGAGTCCAGTTGTTGGAATGTTGTAATCTCGTCTCTCAACTTTGCAATCCTTTTCGGTGGAAAATACTTGCTAAGGAATTTCTGACTCAATTGGTTCCATGTAGTGATGATTTGAGGTGGACAAGTGTCTAACCACTCTCTGGCGGAGTCTCTCAATATGTATGGAAAAAGTCTCAGCCTGATTGCTTCACTGGACATCCCTGGATATTCGATAGTTGCACACATGTCCAGAAATCTTGATACATGAGCGTTGGGATTCTCCGAAGCTCTTCCAAAAAATTGTAGCGCGTTCTGGAACATGTTAATCACGTCCGTCCTTAGGTGGAAGTTTGCTTGACCAAACGCCGGATATACAATACTAGATTGGCTTTCCACGACCGGTGGAACCATGTACTCTCCCATCAACCTAGTGTTTTCATTGGCTGCAACTTTATGTCGTTGATCTACCCTCGAATTAACCCTGATGGCTATTTGATTCGGATTTTCTTATGCCATATCTTTCTCTTTATATTTTGTGTGTGTTTCCAACTGTTGTCTTTTTCGAATGTTGAATGTTCGTTCAATCTCCGGATCAAATTGAGTAAGATCACCGGTTCTTGAACTTTGCATACACGTTCTCGAAAAAGTAAGCAGGAAACACCTTTTTTAATAAACTAAAAAGAATAGTAAAATTCAGATTAAAGTTAACATTAACTTAACGTAAAAAAACAGTAGTCCCCGGCAACGGCGCCAAAAACTTGGTCGTTTGATTTTCCACAAGTGAACATGATCGTGATCAAGTAATATAGTAGTGTGTAAAGTATCGAACCCACGATGACTACGTGTTTGATCGAAATAAAGTTAGTAGTAGCCTTAATTGAATAGCAAATATAATTTGTAATAAATTTATATCTAATTTATCACGTACTAGAAATTAAAATAAAAGTTTATCAAATTTATGAGATATATTGCTAAGATCTAGAATCCCCGTTGTTAATCCACTTTTAGTGTAACAATTAAATTGACGATTCGTTATCATGCGAGTTGGCCGAAATTCCAAATTTATTTCAAAGCCTCTCTCGATAGCAATTAAATCTATTCCCCTCATGTGACTTTCCTATCTCTCGATGAAAAATACGAATATGATAAACGCGAGGCCATGAATAATCATCTTGCGAGGCAGTGAATAATCATCCCACGAATAGTTCCCAAACTATCGAAATCTTATAAGCGACATTTGATAGATGAGGTCTTACAACTTGGCTCAACAATAGTGAAAAGTGAGGAATAAACTTCTCGTATTCGCGAATGAGGTCTGGAAAGGCTCCTCTTGCAACGAAAAACACATCTGGCCATTTGACTGTTCCATTTTTTAAGGAAGGAGGACTTACAAATTGACCTCGAGTATGCGAGGTCTTAGAACGTGCCTCGAATAATATAGGAAATGATTATCAAGACCTTTAAATAAGAGAGATCTAGCCTGGAACTTTTACAAATATTTGGCATGCATTGTAATAGCCTTGCAAGTTTTCTCCCTCCAAGTGACAATTTTTTATGTTAACAAATACGTAAGTAAAGAAGCATGTTGTAGACATCTACATAGTTCTCTGATCTAATCTTAACAATGGTGGAAAATTACTTGAACATCCACGTAAATCAAGTGGCATAATTGTTTAAAATCAGCAGGTAGTAAAAGAATTTAGCATTATAGAAATCCTACCATGGCATTAAATCTTGCTACAACATTAGCTTTCCATAATATTGAAATCCCAGCAGAAATTGGTAACCAAAATTAACTTGGAGCTAAATTAGCCAATAGTGAATAAACCAATGGAATTTTAAGAGCTTAAAAGTGAGTGCATGTGTTGGACCATATTACTGAGAGTGGAATTCTTCAAATGAGCCTTTAATATTAATAAAATACCAAGTTTCTGTCATGCTATATCATTGAAGAAGTTTTAATAATAGAGTAATACCATTTCCTATAGATTTTAGTCAAATTTTCTAGCTGAAAAAGATAGCACAAACAGAACAAATAGAAGTGGTGGCTCAGATAAAGCAGTGGCCAGCTAAAATATTGAACAGAGAGTTGTGGTGGGAAATGAGAAGTGATATAGGCATAAGGGTCATTGGAATAACCTGATGATCATGAACATAAATTACTCATTCTCGACGGCACCTTCTCTTATTTCCAGTTCTCAAAAAATTAAGTCTCTAAGCCCTTATCCTTGGTGATTTAAAATAAGTGGCAGCCCAAATGGAAGCAAGAAAGAACACCAAGCCCAATAAAGCTTATAAGCTTAGGAGGCGGCCCAAAAGAGAATTAGTGGCAGCCCAAATAGAGTAATCACAACCGGTATATCACGTCTTCAAATCAAAACTTTTGAGAGAACCAATAAAGTATCGTGGCCCAAAAAGAAGGAATGGGGCCCAAATTCTTTGGACATGTATGAGGAGTGATAAGGCCCAAGAAAAATAAATTATTATGAGCCAGCTTTGTATACAGATTTAACCCAAAATTCCTTGAACCCCATTCACAAACCTTGTAGTGGAAGTTTCTCCTTTCTACTAATTATCAGAAACAACTTGCAAAAGTTGAATGGACAATGCCTCTTTGTACCAACACGCCACCATCACATCAAAGTTTAAGTTGACAGAATGGAGAAAAGATGGAACTATGCACTACCTTCCACTGTCATGTCGGCGGTTGCCTTAACATTGGTCACCGGAGTTTGCAAAATATTGCATAGTTAATGTAGCCATAAAAATGAGAAAACTTATGCTTGAGAATTTGATCGAGCATCTAGCAGGTGAACGGATTTGCAACCTGATACTCTTTTACAAAATGAGATCAATATTTGATTTTATTATCAAAGTAATGGCTGCGGGAAAAACATCTCCAGCACTCGCCATTTGTGTCATCGACAGCTGCTTGCCTCTAGAGGCCGTAGTGATTTCAGCTCATTCATTTTCTTCTTGGTAGAAGAATGTCTAACTTGAGGCTTGATTCCATTTCTTGAAATTCTAATTTTTGGGGGGAGTGTGAAACATTTACCAGCCGGAAACCAGATGAAGATGATAGGTTTTTTTTTGGTTGATGTGAACATTAACAAATTAGCTTTCCTAGGATTGAAGCTTGATTCATTTTTCTACGTCTTCTATGGATGTTTTCTTCTATATTCGGGTTGAATCATTAAAAATCAATCATTATGTTGTTCCCAATATTTGCAAGTTTCACCATCCATTTTCATGGACAATCTCCTGACCGGCAAATTCCTTTTATCTTAGAAGATCTTCAGATGCTTCTAGTACCCTTTTACCTTGATGAGTTTCTTCAACCATTAACTAGTAATAACCATTTTTCACGGTGAATTTTTCAACCCGGCTTTCTTCAACCCTTTACTAGAAAGTTCATTTCTACAAGGATTTTTTTTCAGATTTAGTAACCATTCTTTATTTCATCTTTTAGCGGCTGAACTCTTTGTTTCGATTGAAGGAGCTGCTCGAATAATTATCTTTGGTTGCTGCCTTTTCTATTTTTCAGTATACAACTGCCCAGAAAATCATCTTTTTCAGTAGCTTTCTGATTGTGGTATAACATGGTTAATGTCCTGATTCCCACGGATGACACCAATTTGCTGACCTAAAAAACGTGCCAATAGAATCCCTTCCACCTTCACTTCATGTAGACATCACATGCACACTGAAACATTCCGTTAGGAGGCAAAGGTAATCAGTCAAGAAAAAGATTCGTCGACTGTTTGCAATCCGAAAGTCAAGTCAATTGCCGCACGAGAGAAAAAGAGAGTGCAAGAGAGGGAGAGAGAATTTGGATAGGGTTAGAAATCATACCTTTGTGTGAAATGAAAAGGAAAACGTAAATGGGCCACGTGGATAATGGGCTGAGCCCAAGATGCAATTTATTTAATTTAATAAGCACAATCCAACGAATAGTCGATGCTACGTAATTTATAAGTTTACAAATTATTTTAATAGTTGTTGTATAGTTATTATTTAAGTTGTATATTTGTCTTTTTATAATAATTTAAACATTTCCTTTCAATGAGACTTAACACTTTTATATACACATAGAGTTTAATAAGTTTAGTAATTAAAATTAATTTTAAAGAACAAGGTTATGGATTCATATTTATAGTGAATTAGAATTTTGGGCATGTTGACTTCGTCGATGACTAAGAACATTTTCATTTGCCATTCGAAAAATAAATTGTTAGGATTCAAGGTAAGTAAACCTTCAAATTTTTTTCATACGAATATTACTTTGTTAAATGTATGGGTGTGTTATCTTAATTGGTATTATGTGAAATTAATATAAGATCATTATATTTCATGTCATAAATGTTTTTAATGATCATTCATGCATATCAATTCATCCATAACATGCATGAAATTTCATGAAATAAAAAGTTTTTAAATGTCAATGTGAGAATGAATGTAAAAAGATATGTATCCCAAATATTTTTATTATGAGGTGCATATTTATGTCATGAAGGCATGAGTGGGAAATAAGGCATGGGGACCAGTGCACCGACAAATTTTTAATGATGAATGTTCAATGTTAATGTTAATCGGTTTTGCAGTACTAATTGTAGATTTGATCGATTTCTAAATAACATGACTCACTACATTCTGCTTGGCTAGACAATACACCAAATTAGCTCATGTTGTCAACGTTAAGGTTTTTAAAGAAATAAAATAAAAGTGGATACAAATTGAGAAACCCTTTTTGATTGTAAAGTAATTCATATGCATATTATAAGTATGCATCATATGTATGAGTTTTTCTTAGGGCTGTCCGTGGGTCGGTTCGATTTAGTTCCAAAATTTTCGGGTATTTAATAAATAGAACCATTGGGTCCAAATATAAATATGGAACCATTTGGGTTAAGTTCCGTACTATAATTAAATTTTTTAACATTTACAATAACACTATATAAATATAACTAATGTCATTTCATTCGTAAAGTTTACAAATTAACGTAGCTCAATTCAAAAATATATAAATAACTAGTTGTCGAATCACATTAATTCAATACATACAAATACCAGAAAATAC
>CAIGRL010023795.1:0-15553 GCA_903798325.1 Fraxinus xanthoxyloides
CTATACATATTGGATCTTATCTTATGTAGTTAGTTGATTCAAGAATTAGAAACCAGCTTTTTATGAGATCAAGTGTTTTCAGTTTATTGTCTTTCAGCTGGAACATTGTAGTATAAATGTATGAAGTAATCAATGATTTCTTCAATGTTTTACTCTTGCCTCACATACAAAGTTCACCACAATCAATCTCATAGTACACTAAGTACATCTAAGAATCCACTCAAGATTTTATAGAGATTGAAGAACGGACAAATAGAAAAACGAAGAGCGAGAGGAAAACCGTAATACAATACACACATTCATATAAAACGAGGCTAAGGGAGCCTTTTATATCACACCCCAAAAGTTAGATGTAACACCTACAAATGGACAACATGTAAGGCTAGATCTCATCACCAATATAAGACCAAAAGTGTGTTTCCAAGAATTTTTTTTAAGTTACAGGGTCAAATACGAATTACAAAAATAAGCCCAACTCCAAAGGCCCAAGTAAAAATAGTGAGGCAGCCCAATAACTAACAATCTCTACCTACTTAACTATTTTTGGCTTCATTTAATGTTCCAAGACAAAATACTTGTTTCATTTACTCTAGCAAACATGTAAAAAAGAAAAAAAATTAAAGTTAGTTAGTTACATCTAAAAAACTGCATCTTCATATTCTAAATATATACTACATTTCAATTAATATTTAGAATCTTCAAGTAGTTTTTAAACTCATCTAAATGGAGTACCTTGGTACAAAGATCAGAAGTTTTGAAGTTAAGTAAGAATCTTAACTAACGTGATCAATCCTTTTTCTACCATTTTTCTTACAAAATGAAACTTTATATCAACATATTTGATTTTATCATGATACATATGATTCTTACTAAGGTGAATAACACTTTGGTTGTGAGTATACACCCTAACAACTTCATTAATAAAACCAATTTCTTTTAACAACCCCTCAACCAAAGTCCCTCTTTAATAGCATCACATGCAACAATGTATTTTACCTTTGTTGAAGACAGAGTTACTAATTTTTGCAGTTGGGATTTCGAACTATTACACCCAACAGAACTTGAATCTCTGTAGCCCTTCAAGATTATAACTTCATTACACCTTTTAAATCTTAATCCTAAAAATATGAACCTTTTAAGTATCTTAACATCCATTTTATGGCAAGCTAGTGTATTTCATGTGAGTTTGCCATAAATCTACTCAAAATACTTGTGCTATGAGCCAAGTCAGGCCCAATGCATACCATAAGATACATAATAGAGCCAACAATATTAGAATAAGGTATTTTATTTATTATTTCAAATTCTTCTTCATCAGTTGTAGGTGATTGTTCACTTGACATTTTAAAGTGATTAGCAATAGGGAGTGAAACAAGTTTGCATTCAAACATAAAAAATTGTCATATACTTTACTCACATAAGAGCATTGATTCACATGGAGAGTACAATTACTTCTATCACTTTTAGTTTCCATGCCTAAAACTCTTTTAGCTTGACCTCGATCTTTCATTTCAAACTCAAATATCAATTTTGATTTAATTAAATCTATCTCAGATCTGTAATGACAAGAAAGAAATATATCATCAATATAAAGTAACAAATAGACAGATTCAAGTCCACCCGACCCTTTATAAAAGAAGAAAGAATCAAAATTGCTCTTTACAAAACCCAAATCTTAAACATATGAGTTGCATTTCTTATTCCATTTTGTGCTTGTTTTAAACCATAAAGAAATTTTTTAGGTTTAGAATTAATTTCAAAACCCTTTAGTTGACTCATATATATAACTTCATCATGGTCACCATTCAAAAAAGGAAGTTTTAACTTCAAGCTGATCTAATTCCAAGTTAAAGTGAGTAGTTAAGGCAAACAGAATTATGATAAAAGTGTATTTAGCAACATGAGAGAATATCTAATTATAATCAATACCTTCTCTTTTGGTCAATCTTTTAGCTACTGGTCTAACTTTATACCTCCATTTTTATTTTTATTTTTATTTTTATTTTTTTTAACATTGGACTCATTTTCTTTAACTTTTTAGACTCACTTGCAATCAACTATCTTCTGATTACTAGGTCCGTTAAAAAGAATCCAAGTTTTGTTTTTAATCGAGGAATCCATTTCACCTTTCATGGCTTCTTTCCAAAGATTTGATTCTTTAAAGTTGATAGCTCCTTCAAAGGTAGTAGGTTTAGAATTAAAAGAGTCTAAAGTAAAGAAAATGGTCACAAATTCACCGCATTTGATTCTTTAGAAGAGAATCTATTTATTTTACTCCCGTCCTTGGTCAATTGACAATCAACAAGAATAGAATTTTGGAGCTGATTTTCATTTTTAGATTTAGGGCCTGTTTGGTACGACTTAAAATCCAATTAAAATTGAAAATATAACCATTATTGGGTCCCACCCGTCTAATAAAAGTCAACCATAACGACTAGTTTTTCAATTTTAATTCGATTTTAATCTCTACCAAATACCATCTTAGTTTGAGTTTGACCTTCCTTAGATTGAGAAGTCTCCACCTCAATCAGATCATTGGGTTCAATAGGATTATCTTCTTGATTTTCTAAAATAGTTCTTCTAATAGTGGAGCTTCAATATATTTCGGATTTGAAGAAACAATACAGGACATGTCATTTTCAATAAAAATGACATCCCTACTAATAACTTTGAAACCACATTTTTTTAAACATAAAGTCTATTACCCTTAGTTTCATTTCCATAGCCTAGAAAAACACATTTTAAGGATCTAGGTTGAACCTTACCTTCACTTTGGTGAGAATAGGCTACACAGCCAAACACCTCAAGTCTAGAATAATCTGGAGACTTTTTAGACCACAATTTTTCAGGGACTTGCAAGTCAGTAGCACATTATGGAATTCTGTTAATCAGATATGTAATAGTTTTCAAAGTTTCTCCCAAGAAAAATTTGGTAATACCAGAACTTAGTAACATACACCTTACCTTTCCAATAAGGTTCTATTTATTCTCTAAGCAGTTCCATTTTGTTGAGGGGTATATGTTACATTTATATGTCTTAAAATTCCAGTTTCGTTACAAAAAGAGTCAAATTCAAAATGACAAAATTCCAGGCCATTATTTTTCTAAATTCTTTGACTTTCCTGTTAGTTTGATTTTCAATCATCAATTTCCCTTGTCTGAAATTTTGAAAAGTATCGGATTCAGCCTTCAATGGAAAAGTTCATATTTTTCTTGAAAATCATCTACTATAAGTAGATAGAATCTAAATCCACTAAGTGTATTTAAATATGTTAGACCCCAAAGATCAGTATATAAATAATCAAGAATAGAAGTTGACTTATGAATTCACAATTTATTTTGTTTTTCAATAACATATTCTTCACAAAACATAAGTTTTTGAACGTTAACATTTCCAAGGCATCCAGATTTATTAAGAATTATAAGTCCCTTTTCACTAATATAGCCAATAGTTTTATGCCAGATTAGAGACTTGTCAAGATGAGAGTTTACAACTACAAAGCTATTTCCAACGAAAGGTTCGGCATGCAGGGTGTAAATTCCATCGACTTTGGGTGGGAATATTTTCTCCTTTTCACCAAGAGTTATTTTGGTAAGTCCTTTATGAGTTCTTATATCATATTCGTTATCTAATTATCTTAATGGAATTAGATTCCTTTGGCAAGTCAGACACATACCTAGCCTCAGCCAATTCAAGAATGTGACTATTTTTCAATAAAAGATTAAATTTTCCAATTCCTTTTATTCGACAACTCATGTCATCACCCATCTAACCTTGTCCATCTTTTTAAGTCTACAAATTCACTAAACCATTATTTTATGGGACACATGTGGAAAGTGCACCCAGAGTCAAGAATCCATTCTTTTGAGTTTTTTTCTGGCTACAGTAACAACAACTACTCCTTGTATATCAAAGTCATTGTTGTAGACAATAGCACAGAACTGGATTTATCTTTCATATTAGAAGCTTTCTTAAAACAATCTTTTATGAAATGACTAGTCTTTCCACAATAACAACATTTCTTGACTTTGGTCTTAGGTTTTTCTTAGTTCTTGTTCTTATTTTCGAACTTGAGATTTTAGAGTTTTCCTTTCTTATAAGAGTTATTGTTCCATAAATTATTTCTCTTATTTTGGTTCAATTTCTCTTTTATGTTCGACCCTTCACCATTCTTATAATCTTTAAATTTAGATTTTAATTCAAGTTAAAAACGTGTAATTTGACCATAACAATACCTAGAGGGGTTGAATATGGATTATATGTGGAATTAAAATTATTAATGAATTAAATAGAAACAAGTCACTTTTTAATTCTTTTTTAGATGATTAAACATGCAAGTCAGTATTAATCCTACGTTTCAATGCCGCTGTGTATATATTATAAACAGTAAATAAAGCAGTAAATCAACACACAGAATGATCACGGAGAAACCGAGCTGGGAAAAACTCTAGGCACTTTGCCAAACAACCTACTATAAACGATTCAAACAACTTACAATCTATCAGACTAGATGACATATACTATCTGATCTCCTGACTTCAATTTCTACAGCACTCCACGGATCTCGTGCTCCCCTGCATCAATCATTAGCTACAATTTGCCAAAGCTCTCCGTCGAATTTGCTACCCTACAGAATTTCTAGCCTTACAAAATCGTCTATCTCTCGTGGATCAATGAAGAACGCTTTGTTCTTCACAGACTAGAACTCCAATCAACTTCTCTCGATCTTCAGAACTACGATAGATATGGAAGAAAGACATGTTTGGTATTTGGATTATGTGAACAATGTCTTTCTCACCAAAATAATATCATTGGCCGAAGGTGGAAAGACAAAATATGAAGAATATCTCACAGATGAAGCTCTCTCAATGTTCAACCTTGTGAAAATACGTTCTGAGGTGTTTTGGTATATATAGGTAGGTTATAAAATGAATGGGCTGGGAAAAAAGTCTTTAAATCTTGAAATAAAATTTTCCCAACTAACTATGTCGCTCGAACGAGAGCTTAGTGACAGGCTGTTGCTCAAGCAAAAAAGGAGTGATAGTCGAGCGACAAAGGTTTTGTTTTTTACGCTCGAGCCAATCCTTCTGGAACCCTAGACTTAAAATCTAAGCTTTACTTATTTGCACATTACTCCTTGACTTTTTAGTTTTTATACAAATTACAATTTAGCTCTTTTTGTTTACAGAATTACCAATTACAACATCAAAAACCTAACAAACTCCCTATTTGGAATTTTTTGACAAAACTCCAAACTAAAATCAATGTAGTAATCAAAAGTAAATTACAGACTCAAAAACCTATGACAAAACTAACTGACTTGAACAATTTCTACATTTCAATTAGCACCGATTTCTTGAAATAGACAACTCAACACCCAATGTAAAATGTGTGGAAAATAGTATAAATAAAGCAGTTCAACTAGTTCATAGAATTTAGGCAATTTAAGTATCATATAACATTTTTCAGTTTCAAACATGCATGCTAAATTAAGATATAGTACCAATGCAACCCAACATACCAAGAAGACACAATGATACTACTAAAACATCAAGCTTAATTTACCAGGTTTGAAATTAAAATATAACATGCCTATTAAGCCAAAAAAATTTATATATATCAAGATTTTTATTTATAACTACATAACCGAAATATAGACACGTGAAGTAAAGAGCAAAAAAAATATTCTACTCCCACCACCCTAATAAACATACATATAACTTTCCAAAATACTACTCCCCTTTTTGTCACACAATGAGAAGAGGTAAGCCTAAAACTATAAAGTACTGGTACCATCGTCGGAATCCAAAGGAGTCCACGCTGAATATATCTAACAACACCCCGAAGTGCAGTAAACTCGGTAGTGTGTTGATCAATGGCAGCACGCAACTGTGTGATCTCTACCATCATTCGAGCATGTTACTCGATAAGCACAGTCATACGTTCTATGAGAACAACTGAAGGGTCAATGGGAGCAGAAGCAAAAGGTACAGACTCGATAAGAGGAGGAACTAACTCCGAACGAAGAAGAGTGGAAGTAGAAGTCAACAGGATACCGAAGAGCTGAGGAACATTTGAAAATGAAGGGAAATCTGAAGGATCAAAATAAATGAGGTCATCAATAGGATTAGCAAGCACAATAGGGTGGTCGACGGACTGTGCTGGCCCAGAAGAAGCATGTGACCTACTCTGGGCTATAGATGTATGGCCAATTGGCCGGGAAACCCACCTTAGAACCCTTTTGGGAAAACTAACTCCTAAGGCTATCACTAACCTATATATTAGACAAGCATAGGGTAACCCTACCCTCATCATAGTGACTCGAAAAGCCCTCAAAATTTGCTGGCATATAAATGATGGCAAATCGAAAGAATCACCATGCATAAGGGTATACAAGAAAGGAGCCTTTTCCATAGGCAATGAAGAAGTATGGGAGATATGCTTAAGATTTGCGATGCACAACTGAATCTAGCGATCGGTTGGAAGAGAACCAGTGTGAATCGCACCTGGACTTTCCCTCCAACGGTGTGTAAAACACCATCGAATGGACTAAGGAGTCCGTCGGAAGAAAATCAGGAGTCAAGTAGAGGAATAAAGGATGGACGACTTGAAAAATATGAATAAGACTTGAAATAACGTCCAGAGTAATCTTAACTGTCCTATCCCGAAGAAAAACCTGAAACGACGACCCACTAACATCATGGATATTAGCATAGAACTCCTGAACAAGAGTGGCTCCCAACCCTGAGAAGTGAAAATAGCAGCGGGGTTGGGAGATGGGTCAGACATGATGACCTCGTGCTCGAATAAAATGGGACGCGAAGAAAATTGTGACAAAAAAGTATCTTGGGCGACAACAGAAGTAAACCTAGTCCTACTATAAGAAGTAGAGGCACTAGGAGTGGAAGCGGTTCTGCGTGCTCTCTTAGGCGGCATCTGAAAGAATTAAACCAAAAATATTAAAAAAAAACTCGATAAAAGAGATACTACCTCATGACATGCATAAATGTACGCAAATCGAGACAAATAGGATAACATACAAAGTGCCCTAACATGAATGCGTAACGACATGTAGTGATGCCTAGATGTAAGTGACGTGAAGACATGAAGTGTGCCGTAATGTCATGATGCAGGGACATGACGTCATGACGTGGTGACGTGACGACACCGTGAGGTGTCACAACCAAACATAATGAACGCACCGACAAATCACACACCCCCGACCAATAACCTGACGCTCCAATAGACCATACACATTCAATCCCAACCTTACTCATCCATGCAAAGACCAAACTCAACATGAAATCGAAATTCACTCCAAAATCACTCAAACCAATGACTACAACCTCAACCACCAATCATAAATGCCACATATAAAAACATCACACACCAAGTCACCATCAATACCAAAGTTACCCAATTGACTTCAATGAGAAATAATGCCAAAATCATGCCAAAATGGTCCACATTTGGATTTTTGTTAATAATCATGCCAAAATGAATGATATTCTATGTATATGATGAACACATGAAGTGCTAAACCACAAAACCCAAGCAATAGTGATCGAAAAATCCGAAAACCATCCAGACAATCGCAAAACATGAAGAAAAACCAAGTTATTTGAAGTTTACGTTTGAGATTCAATGATTTGATGAAATGGCTACTCAATGAAGTGATATGGCTAGATTAAAATGATGGGAAGGCAAGAACTTGATGTAGGTTGTGATATTTTGAGAGAAATCAAGTAAGAAAAAGGGTTAAAATGTGCAAAACCCTTGAAAAATGACGTTAAATGTCAAAATGATGGTTTGTCGCTCGAGCGAGCGACAAGCGAGCGAGGAAGCTTCTGTTGCTGTCACTCGAGCAAGGCCTAGCGATAAGGCTCGAAAAGTCAAATGGCATTCACCAATAAAACTTTAATTTAAGAGACTCAGGCTCCCGACACCTTGATAATTAAAATCATTCATGCAATCATAAGCCGAGCATTATCAAAAAGATTTTTCCACGTACTCAGTTAAGTTCAAGATGAAGTAAAGTGTATAAATGACTAATGCGTGTAAAATTCTACTATTTTCTCGTGAAAATAACTCCAAACCTTAAATTTGTAAGAAATGATACGCAAGTATCACTGTTAGGTAAGAATAAACCCTACTGATGAAAATCAAACCCGAATAAATTTTAGGACTTGAAAACGAGCTTAATTATATGATAATATTCATTTTCTCCCCTTGAATTTGAGCATATATAAATTTTTTTTATTGCTTTTCTTGTAAATAACATCTTATGTGCAAATCCTTGTCCCATTAAGTGATTAAACTGACCCATGTAACGAGGTTTAGGCCGGTTAGCCCAAGTCAGATGACCATATGTACCATGTTATGAAAAACCTCTTAGGCTTAATTACTCGAGTCAACTAGGCTTCGAACAAAAGTATAACATAAACCAATTAGGCATACACAATTGTTTTTATTTTCCAAACAGTGTAGGGAGACTCATCACGAGCTAAGGTCATCTAAATATAGGTAGATTCATGTTTGAGGTTACCCTACCTACACGTGATTGCCATCAAAAATCTCACACAAGCGGTCCAAACTTACTTACAAGAACATAGTGTGTGTTGTGACTAGAAGTTAATTTGGTTAACCGAGTCATCATCTCAATTAAGTGGTTAACTTGATTGGCAAGAAAGTTAACCCTGCTAGTGAAGTCCTAACTTTTACTTTTAGTCACAAATTGACGACACCCACGTCTAGTGTGTCCCAGTGCACCATAGTAGTGGTATGCGGGAATGAACCTTGGTTCAAACCTTCTCGGTAGTTGTTTCGGATATGTAGGATGATTGACCCTACACTGTCTGGCGGGTCTTGATCCTATGGCATGCTTTTCATTGGGTTTAGGATAAGCAAACTCACGAACTTTGTCAGTGGCAGGAACGAACATGGTTCAGATGAACTAGCAGTAGCATCACTGTTATGAACATTACCCAGACCATGCCTATTACTAGCAAGCTTGTTCATCCCTAGCAGATTATCCTGCTTCTGTGAGTCACTCATGAAGGATTGGAGTTGAGCGTTAGATTTATCAAGATCATTCATTAATGATTTAACTTTAGATTCCAAGGTTTCATTAACTAGCTTCAACTCACTTAAGTTTTTGTTCGAGTCCTAAAGGTCAACTAATAGTTTTTCTCGTTCGAGTTCAAGCTCATTCAAAATGAATTTATTGACCTTCTTAATTTTGAGACTCTCTTCAAACAATTCATGATAAGACTCGTGAATGTCAGTCTCATCCTCAGACTCTTCCTCAGATTATTCACTCTTATTCTCCCTTTCAACATTCTCAATCTCACGGTCAGATTCGATTGTAGCAATTTAGCTGAAGGCCATGAAATTTTGTTCATCCTCACCACCAGATGTCTCATTCTTAGAACTGGAATTTGACTCCTCATCACTCATGGTTACAACTAAAGCTTTACATCGTTCTTTACAAGAACTCCTCTTTAGATTAGGACATTTACTTCTAATGTGACCATACTCCTTGCACTCATGGCATGGACATATTGAGATTTCTTAACGGGAGTCCTAGAGGCATTTTTCTTATATCTATCTCTCGAGAGTTTATTAGGGACCTTACTTTTCCGCTCTTGAGGCTTTCTCCTATTCCTTATCACCTTCTAGAATTTTTTAAAGAAATAAGCTATTTCAACGTCCCAAAGAGTCTCAGTATCAATGGACTCACTCTCCTCTTCTCTAATGGTATTCATGGCGATAGATTTAACCTTTTAGGTTATGAGATGGTGAGTTTATAAGTTTGAAGTGATCCTACGAGTTTTTCAATCTTAACAACATTTAAGTTCTTACTTTCTTCTATCGCAGTAACCTTATGTCTAAACCTCTCAAGCAGGGATCTATGAACTTTTCTAACTATTTTGGACTTGGGGATCTTTCCATCTAAGTTAAAGTTAGAGTTAACTATGTCATTTAGCTTCGCATAAAATTCATTGACTGACTCATCGTCCTTCATTTTAATATCTTCAAACTTAGTGGTTAACATCTACAATTTAGAGTTTTTAACAATTTTAGTTCTCTCATGTGTGGTTTCTAAGATATCCCAAACCTCTTTAACAGTTTCACACATTAAGACTACAGACATGAACAGGGCATGAAGGCTCTTACTATTCCAATTACATTCATCCAGATTAGTTTTGGTCCACAGTGAGTTATCATTAGGTGTAACTACTCTAACAATAGTTGTTGTAGGTGGAGCCCACCCATTTTGAATCCTAATCCAAATACGTTCATCAAAAGCCTAAATAAAAGCTCTCATTCAAACTTTCCAGTAGGCATAATTGCTTCCATCAAAGAACGGAGGCACAGACAATGACTAACTCATCTAGAATTATAAAATAAGGGTCGGGAATCGATTTAAGGCTTTGATACTAATTGAAAAACCAGTAGTTCGACTCTAACAATTCCTAGAGGGTGTGAATAGGTATTGTATGCGGAATTAAAATTATTAACGAATTAAGTAGCAACAAGTCACTTTTTAACTTTTTTCTAGAAGATTAAAAATGCAAGTAAGTATTAATGCTGCGTTTGAATACCGTAGTGTATATATTATAAACAATAAATAAAGCAGTAAATCAACACGCGGAATGACAACGGAGAAACCCAGCTGGGAAAAACTCCAGGCACTTTGCAGGCAATCTACTATAAACGATTCAAACAACTTACAGTCTATCAGACTAGATGACACATACTATCTGATTTCCTGACTGTAATTTTTATAGCACTCCACGGATCTCATGCTCCCTTGCACCAATCGTTAGTTGCAATATGCCAAAGCTCTTCATAGAATTTGCTACCCTGCAAAACTTTTAGCCTTTCGAAATCGTCTATCTCCCATGGATCAACAAGCCTTGCGAAATCGTTTATCTCCCATGGATCAACGAAGAACACCTTCTTCTTCTTAAAGTGGAACTCCAGTCAACTTCTTTCGATCTTTAAAACTTTGACAGATTTGGAGAAAAGACATGTTTGGTATTTGGCTTATGTGAACGATGTTTTTCTCACCCAAACAATATCAATAGACGAAGGCTGAAATACAAAATATGAAGAATATCTCATAGATGAAGCTATCTCAATGTTCAATCTTGTGAAAATATGTTCTGAGGTATTTTGGTATATATAGGTAGGTTATAAAATGAATGGGCTAGGGAAAAAACTTTTATATTACGAAATAAAAATTTCCCGGCTAACCTTATCGCTCGAGCGACATGCTGTTACTCAAGCGAAAGAGGGGTGAAAGTCAAGCGAAAAATATTTTGGTTTTGACGCTCGAGCCAATCCTTAGCGAAGTCTAGTAAAAATCCGCACCATATTTTTCTTCCATTGCCATTCTCGAACCCTAGACCTAAAACCTGAACTTTACTTATTTGCGCATTACTCCTAACTTTTTATACAAATTACAATTTAGTCATTTTTGTTTACAGAATTGCTAATTGCAACATCAAAAACCTAACACTAGTTTTTTATTCTTTAGAGCTAAGATTATGATATCAACCGTTAGATCATCTATCCTATATTCTAAGGCATTTTCGATCTTTCTGTGTTTATCACCCAAGGAACTTAATAGGGCAACGACTTGTTGGTCATCGGAAAATTTATCATCACAGTTAGCTAAATCTTGAGTCAATTTTGTAAACTTATCGATGTTTTCTTCTAGGCTAGAGGAGGAATCAAACCTAAATTTACAAAATTGTCTCAAAAGATAACACTTATTTGGCATTGTATTAGGTATGTAGTTCACAACTTTGCCCATAGTGTTTCCGCTGTGGCAGTTTTCCCAAGTTTTCTTATCACACTATCAGATTAGTGAAGAAAAATAGAGCTCCAATCTATCTCATCTAATTTTTGTCTTCTATAGGCACTAATCTCAGTAGTCTAACTCCCATCAATAGCAGTAGCACATCTTTGTTGCAGCAATAGAGCCCTTATTTTTTGGTCTCATACACTAAAGTCTCCAGTTCCATTCCACATTTCAACCTCAAAATTTATGTGCACTTCACATTTTAACAAGTAAAGACTAGACATTTTAACAAGTAGTGTGAGAAATTTATAGAATATGAAACTTTAAAGTGAGAAATAATAACGCAGTAATTTCTACTTATCATATAATTTACAAAAAATTGTAAAATAGATTATATTATCTAAGTTCACCAAAATATTATTATATAATAACAAATACAGGTGATCAATAAAAGTAATTTATCAAATTGTACTATAAATTTGACATGTTTAAGGAGTGAAGACCATTTATTCGATTGCCCCCCTATGATTTACTGATCCTCGTAGGAGATCATGGACAAACGGTTAACAGTGGTATATCTCTTACTTTAATGACCAATTAAATTCAGATACTATAGAGAATTTGAATAACGAAAATATAAAAGAACAAGAGAGATAATACTATAGTTTGAAACTTAACATTTCAGAATAAGGGAATGATTAAAGCATACTAGAAATGAACCATAATCTACAAATTGTATAAAGAAACCCAACGAATTGAAGTCAATTAGGAAATGAGTCAAGAACTCAGTAGGAATCATAGTGAGTCAACTCAACTAACTAGTAACCAGAAAGATCCAGAGGTTTAAGACACCTCATGAATACCGATAGATTGTTCAAGATCTTTCTGATCTAACTCTGAAAAACACAGAGTCTCAAGAAGATCCAACCAAAAGTTGAATTGAAGTTAGATCAACAATTTCCTTTCACAAAACAAAAATTATTTTCACAGTATTTCAGAAATCAAAATGATCTACGTCATCCGTTACCAAGATCTCCGGTACAAATAAGGTCAATTTCACTATGTTGATTGACTTGTTGTAAAATCCAACCCTTTACAAAGTTTACGGTGACTTACAAACAAGAAGCACCGATCTTTATATAACGCTGAGCTTTACAAGACCTCAACACAACCCACAAGTTTAAAGAAAATTGATTTTACAAATTGAAACATCTCTCTTAATAAATGATATGATACAATTAAGTACCAAGAGAGAAATAGACTAACACATTAATAAATAGTTATGAATGAAGCTCAAGTGTGAGGTATGAAAAACTTTAATGTGTAGAATGATTTTTAAAAGTTAATTTGATAAAAAAATTCAAAATTAAAATGATTTGATAATAATAAATGATACGAGAAATCTATTCAATTTTGCTCAAAAGAATCTCACTTGAATGCTCTTGTGTTGTATTTATGAATGACAAGTGAGTTGGGATTTATAGAATTTGACAATGTGAAATTCTCTATCGAACCGGATGATCATTCGAACGTTTAGAATATTTCGGACAACTAAAAAGCCGTTACTTCTTCAGAAATCAGAACAGTAAAAAAGTTGACCATTGGAGGTGGACCATACGTCCGGATGGACAGAAATGTCCATTTTGTTTTCTGACACAAGGTAGCATTTTGCATGACGTTTTTACTTTATCTTTCAAGGTAAGTGATATTAATAGAATTGAAAATTAAGTTGAAATTCTTACTTTAGAAAAATAATATTTGTGCAAATGTTTTACGAAGTAATTTTATCGTGCATAAAAATTCATCACTTGAACTTTCAATGAGTCATGCTAAAGATTAAAGTATTTTACCTTTACAAATGAGATCAAACATATAGTTCTAATATCTTCAATTGTTTTGGCCGGAGTGCACGATTTGTTGCTCGATTTAGATTTGGCGCAAGTGGTCGATTTGTCTCCAATTGTTTTTGTGCGAGTGCTCGATTGTGAATGCTTTATTTCCATCTTGAGCTTTTATCGTCACCTTTACATCCTTTGATAGCAATTGTTTTTTCTCCAATTTGATCAAGTTCGCAACATGTAGCAATGAAAACTCGAATACAAGTGTTAGAGATGAAAATATTTTATTTGTTATAATCAAAACATAAGATCAATCATATGTCAACAATTCCCCCTTTTTTGATTATGACAAACAAACGATGATTTAAAATAAGAAAAATACTTTATCTCATATGACTTGTACATTCTCCCTATCTTTTATAGATCAAACATTCATATGATATTATTCCACCTTTCATACAAGTCAAGCATGCATATCATTGTACAAATTCTCTTCTTCTTTTTGGCATTGACAAAATGAATACGAAATAGGGAATGAAGACAACCAAAGGCAAAAAGAATGAAATATAAAGCATTATCCAAAGGAAACAACATAAAATTGAAATCATAGTGACATATTCATCATGAAGCAAAAAGAAATATCCATCGTAAAGCAAATAAGTTAATATCCATCATGAAGAAAAATAACGACTCCAGCTCCAGATGAGTTTGAAGAGGAAAGTGGGCATAGAAGGCATTCTACGAGCATGTATTATCACCTGATTTGCTTGAATAACTTTCTATTAAGCTAGTATAGTGGCCTATTGAGCTTACATCTAATGAAGCACCCTGTTAAAGCCATCAACCAAGGATGTGAGGGAGTCAATGCGCCCATTCAACATGTTGTATTGATCATTGGTAAACGTAAAGCCACTTTTCAAAGATCGAGGGATATTGGAGCCCGAAATGTTGTGACGAGGAATAGGAGCTTCCGGTATGCCACCATCGTTACCATCGTCATCCACCCATTGACCATGTTCTTTAGTAATTTTTATGCGTTTAAGGGTTTGAAAAAATTTCGTGAGAAGCATGCCATATGGTAAAGCTCTAACATGTCGTAAGGAATGGACAAACTTTATGAGTCCTAATGCAATGGTGGGAAAATCATGTTTCCTACCGTCAAGAAAAGAGTCGAGAAAAAGGAGATCAAACAAACTTACTTTATCCCTAAGACCCTTTCGTAGTAGGATAACATTTGCAATGATGTTTTGTAATACCTTGCATGAAAAAGTCAATTGATTTTCCCTAACTTTCGTGATATTTTCAAAAATTTTCCTGGTGACGCTACGACAAGCCTCGGAGGGCCATAGCCGTCTAACATAGGATGTACTATGTGAAGAAAAATTTGTGTTTCACAAACCTCAAGTTCCAAAATGTCATGAATGAGAGATTTGTTTATGACAATGTGTTTAGTTTTAATCAAACATGAAATCTCATCGGAATGGGAAGTAATAATGCTTTTGTAAATTTTTTTCATAAGTCATGGGTATGCATGCTCTTCTAAAGTTTCAATAGAAATCCAACTCATATTTTCAAAAATTTATTATATATGAAGTGCGAGTGCTTCAATAGTAAAATCCACAAAATCAACATTTTTACCTATTAAAATAGGGGATTTTTCAAATGGGTAGACTGGCACCTCGGGTTCCGAATTGAACTCTTTGTCGGAGGATAGTGGAGTAGATCGCCTCACCGTGCTCTTGAGCATTTTCCTCGTTCGTTTTGAGCCGACATTGTTGGAAATCAAGGATGAAAATATAGAGAGGCATTTGTGAGGTTAAGGTTTCGATTTGGTGAAATTGGAATGTAGTGGATGAATTTCTTGAGGAATTGAGATGTAGCAGTAATGGGTTTTGGATTTGGGAT
>CAIGRL010023873.1:0-32703 GCA_903798325.1 Fraxinus xanthoxyloides
TAAAATATTAGGTAATCTATTTGGTACAAATAGATAAATCCTTAACGCTTAAACAACTTAAACTTGGCATTTAGTCCTTCCCAAAGAAAAATCATGCAGTGTTCCAACAACTATTCTATTCAATTTTGTACTCTATTGCAACCTTTTCTCATGCCAACTATTTAGCTTCTGGCGTGTATATGCACGTGGACCGACAGCCTACGGAAACAAAAATTACATTCTCACGATGAAATTTCTGAAATAAACTTAAATTTCACGTTTTAATTTTTATTTTAGTTCTTATTTGATTCTCATTATTTTTAAAATATATATTTCTTTCTCTACTTTTTAATCACACATTCTTCAATATAATAATATTACATATAAATTCAAGATTTTTTCTTATTTTTCAACCACACATTCTCCATCAATCTACTATTCCAAAATACATTCTTAAAAAAAAATAGACTCAAACGGGCTCTTCATATTATTTTCTTTTTTAATAATTAAAATTCAATGTCAAATCATCTAAGAATTAATATTTGAAGGGTTTTAAATAATAAATAAGTTAATCTTGAAAAATTAAATGTTAAATTCTATACTTTGTTATCACAAGTTAGCGATTAAGTATGGGGCAATTCAATTTCCAGGTTCTAAGTTTCAAAATCCAAAACTTAGGTATTAATTAAGTAGTTTAAAATATTTTATCAATTAAATATATTAATATCACAATTATATAATTATCGATTACATGTGTGTATTTATAGGCCACAACTTATATTGGTTACATATTATCAAATTAATTGATCACAATAAAAAATTTTGATAGATCACAAATCAAAAACTTTATATATCATAGTTTATTTGTTGGTTACAAATTCTCAAAGTAGCTGGTCAAAGATTATTTTTCGATCACAAATTATCGATTTTTAAGTCACAATTAAATAGCTGGTCACACACCACCACCACCACCAACCATTTCACTTTCGATAGCGAACTGACAGTAGTGACGCGACCTGAGTGCCACACACAGATTTGAGCATTGGCTTTGGATGAAATATTGTTCAGATCTAAGATCATGGGCCCAATTTTAGCTTTAGATCTCAGATGCAATATAGGAGCCCGAGGTTGCGGCGGCAATTCGCCACGTTCAACCTACTTCTAACCTCCGGATGTCCCTTTTCGTCGAAGAACTTGTAGAGGCGCATGGTTGCAACTGTGTGAGGCGACATTGCGCTTCTGATGCTGCAATGTGATGGTGGTGTTGGGGGAAGGGGTGGATGGTTGTGGTGAAATGGGTTTGAGGTGGAGGAGGGGGAAGTGGTGGTGGAAGATAAATGGGGTTATGGACTATGAAGATGATGAGAGAAATAATTTATGGTTTGTATTGGGGTTGGGATGGGTAAATTTTATAATATTATTAACAATTTAATTAATACCTAATTTTTGATTAAATAAACATCCCAACTGATTTTTAAATTGGAAAACTTAAAACACCTATGTATATGTAATTTTCTCACGTTTGCGGGCATAGATATGGCAATCCAAGCCCAATTTTTTTGTGTATTTTTTTTAATTTTTTGTATGTAGTAGTCCAATACAAAAAATCTTTGTTCTCCCTTCATTTCGTCCGTCTAGTTTGAACATTGTTTCAAACATGGTTCAAATGACATTTTTATTTTTCGATTCCAAATAAAGACCGCCAACGGTGGAGGAATCAAAGATTTTTCACTGTTCAAATTCCATTTCACTTACGACTAAACCAACGGCGAAAAGTGCAGACCAACAAAAGTCCATTAGAAGATCCCATCCTGTGCCACGTTGTCCGGCTTAGAACATCCCTGGACCCACACGCTGACTGAAGGAAAAATAGACACATGTTTTAATCAAATGTAGAATTGACGAAAATTCTATGCATCCCCTCCAAGAAAGCAGCAAAAGGTGACAATTTCAGCAATATGCGACGAATCTTCTTCAAATTCCTATATATAACCACGCGAAAATTCCCTACCACCTAAAACCCATAATTCATTTGACCAAAACTCAAAAGGCCGGGCCAAATTGAAATCTTGAACCGCCACCAATGGCATCCACTAGAGTTCTAAGAATGTCTAGACCTTTAGGTCTAGGCTCGTCTCGTTTTTCGAATTCTTCGTGTTCATCAATGGTGTCAAGGTCTATAGCACAAATGTGTTTAAGCAAAGCGGGATCGAGTTCGAAAAGTATGTCAACTGCTGGTGGTGGTGGTGATGAGAAGAAGACGGCGGTGAAGGCCATGGGCGGCTCAGCTTGTGTGGTGATACCAGAACCGAAGACGGATAAAGGGGTGGATTTGGCTTTGTTAATAGCAAATGCTTCAGATGTAATTTTGCAGT
This sequence comes from Fraxinus xanthoxyloides, assembly GCA_903798325.1. Lineage (NCBI taxonomy): Eukaryota > Viridiplantae > Streptophyta > Magnoliopsida > Lamiales > Oleaceae > Fraxinus > Fraxinus xanthoxyloides. The sequence goes on from CAIGRL010023873.1 coordinate 2,355, forward strand.
GGTGGATTATGATTACTAAACAAAGGCCATGGAAATTCAATATCCAGATATTCATTGAAAAGGTAAAACAAGAATCTTGGAATTCTACACTAATTATTGGTCTGAGAAACTATGGATTTTCATTGAATCTTGTTTTTCAGGCTATAGTTGACTGCAGATTCTTTACATTGTTTGCAATTGGAGGATCTTTGCTTGGTTCAGTATTGTGTTTTGTTGAGGTAATTGAGTAAACCTTATTCATGAAGATATATAGATTATAATTTCTTTTGAATTTGAACCATTAGCAGAAAAATATGTTGTCTATACAGTTGACAAACTTCAACAATTTTCTCCCTTAATACTGTCTAGTACTGATTCTATCATACCAAACGGTTTATAAAAGTATTAAATGCGATGAAAATGTCTTTGCAGGGTTGTTTCTTGATACTACAATCATATATACAATATTTTCGTGCAATCTCACATACGACGCAGCAAGGACATGTTGTACAGCTACTAATCGAAGCTATTGGTATACCATTCCTTTTCAATTTCGATTTTACTTCTTAGACATCATTTTAGATTATTTTTTGTAGCTGAAATGTTAGTGTAACAATCTAATATTTGATGACTCAATTGGTTGCAGATGTGTTCCTAGTCGGAACAGCAACGCTTATTTTCGGAATGTCTTTATACGCCATGTTTGTGGGTACGAACAATCTCAAAGGCGAAGGATCACAGCATCTAAGGCCGAGCTTGTTTGGCAATTTCAATGTTGAGGTATTTGATGTTGTGGATTATTATTTGACCCTCATTTTTTAAAACTCATTTTCAAACATATATTCTCTAAATAAAATAATTTTACACGTGAAACCATAATTTTTTTCTACTTTTTAACTACACGCTCTTCAAAAAATTATTTCACGCTATCTATTATCAAAAAATCTCTACCAAATAGGAGTTTAGTTTCTTGTTTTTCATCCCCGTATAAAATATATGTATTAGAATGTCGTGGTTATAAAATTTTACACGTTTCCTTTCAGACAATTCCATCACGGGTAGGAATACAGTCTGTTATGCAAGCAAAGTCGAAAATGGGGCATGCTGTGATAATGATACTTCTAGTGGAGGTGTTGGAGAAATTCAAGAGTATACCTGTGGTTACTGGTTGGGATCTTGCTTTTTTTGCTGCAGCCATATTTGTTTCTTCTGCTTCTATATTTCTTCTTTCTAGACTTGCAGTTGCTGGCACTGATACCGGTAAATAGTCGAGGATTTTATCAGAAATTCGTTCCCATAAAACATCAAAGCAGTTTTGCAGCCAGTGCATGAAGACGAGCCCTCCTGAATTTGTATATTTTTTAAGTAACTGTAATAATCAATCTAGATAAATACAGAATATCAAAACATCTATTAGGTTGTTATAGGCATTTTTTTTTCTTTATTTTTTGGTTGCTTATATTTTATGTTTGGATTCTTGTTGTCAAAACTAAAGCGACAGACAGATGAATATTGCATCCTTCATATATAGAATATATATACCTATGTTATATGCTTCATGTCCATTGTAGTGAAATATGTAGGCTAATTCTTGCGGTTTAGTACACAATATTGTATAGAATAATAAATAAGATTTTTATCTTCTTTAATCATGTCCAACACTACACGGTCCAACGTAATGAAACAATGTGACGTGTAAGCATCCAACGAAAGAGTCAAAATTAGGCAATCCAAGTTACCCGAGTCAACCCACAGCACAATAAACACTTCTCATTACACTAACAAAATCCCGAACTCCACCTTACCCAACAAATATGCTTAAAGAAGATCAAAAGAAAACAACTGAAAGCAGATGACATGATTTCTATAATGCATTTTTAATCCTTCATAATCAACCAATGGAACTCCGAACGAAAGCTGACTAATATTAGCAACAAATAAGTAGATTTTAGTGATGCACATATCTGTCCATGTATTTTCCTTCAGATGAAAGTGGCCTTTGAATGACTCATATTTGGGACTCGGAAAAAATAAAAAAGAAAAGAAAAAGAAAGGGGACTTGAGAGACAACTCTACAATCCAAAACTGCTACTGCTGAGTTTACAAGAGGAACTGCTTCTCTACATGGATGCCAAAAGATCCCTCATTTCTGAGACAGATGGGATGGTCTTGCCCGGGTAAATTTTTGCTACAAGTTGTGCAAAACTGTCATACTTGTCAAGGAACTCCGTCTGCCAATAGTTTACATAACATGAGTTAGGATTGGACTAATACCAAAATCATATGCCCATATTCAATATTCAGAAATTTTAAAATTAAATTGAAGAAATAAAAATTCGAAAAAGAAGCTGTAGAGCAACATCCGAGATGAGCTCTGTTGTCCCCATTTTGCTCTCTCCCTAATAAACTTTTGACACCTTGGGAGTTCAACTCTTGTCAGCAAATGGGAGGACGCCAACACTAAACCCTACAAATGACATCAACTTTGAAATGACTTATTCCCATTTCCTAATAAGAGCTTCACCACATTCCCATTTCCTAATAAGAGCTTCACCACCAAGGTGTCAAAATTTAGAGGAGAACGGCCAATGTAACAATCATAATAAGAAAACATATCTCATCTCAACAAACACCCCCAACAAGTGATATACAGCCTAATAATGGGAGATCCCATTTGAAAGCTATGAAATACGGTGTAATCAAGATTGTAGGACATGCACACATCAGGGACACTTTCATTAAAACAATTTTGTTATAATAGTCCTCGAATTCTTGGAGGAAGCTGAACAATTTTGAGTCTTTTACACTACACTATCCCCCACTTAAATTTTGACATCTCGTTACATTTTTGAATATCAAAAATTTAGTGGGACTTATATATATATATATAACATAAACGTCAAAACTTAAGTGGGGGAACAACTAAGAGGACTACGACACGGGGGAAGCAAATCTTGACGACATATCCCACACTTCTTTGGTGGTAAGTAATGTCTTTTACACTTTTAAAATTGCTAGAAAGCTTTTTCAAATTCAACAATTTTTTTTTTCTGCTAAAATATTAATTTACATGCTAAGCCCCTGTTTGAATCACATTAGTTTTTTCATTCTCATTCTTCTAACTGATTTTCAACCACACATTTTTCAATAAAAAAAATATTTTTCATCACATCAATAACTTTTTCTTCATTTTCAACCACATATTCCCCATCACATCAACAAAAAAAATGCATTCTTGGAGCAAAAATGTGCACCAAACAGGGGCTAAAAAGGAAGAAAATCCCATTATTTTGAAACTAATTCCAATGACTGACATAGTTGATAAAAAAGGTAAATGTCAAAATGAAAGCATGCTAGCTTAACATGCACAAAAAACATTATTCAAAATAAAGCGTACTATAGAAAGGAAAAAACGGAAAAAAGAAATTTTCATTTTCGATACCTCTAGAAAAGAACACATTGTTCAATTGTATAAAAATAACATAATCATGTTTTAGCATAAAAAGAGTAAAACACTATTTTCCTCTAAAGCATATACAAATATGAAAAAGTAGATGTTGAAAAAAGTAGACGATGTTGTCAACTCCCATTTTATCCATATTTTCATTTTTTACAAAAAACTCATTTTTTCAAAAATCCACTTTCAACCGTACATTATCCCATAAAATAATTTCACGTAAACCGAAAAATTTTCCTTCTTTTTTAACCACTCATTCTCCAAAAAAATCACTATTCCAAAATACATTTTCTAACCAAAATGGGGCTCAAACGGGGGATTATACTTGTTATCCAACCTCTTGTGCTATATGTGATTAATTGATAATACCAAACATTTTGGCAGAGATCAACAATTTTGCCAGATTTTGAGTACAGATGTTGAGTAGCATAGGACAGTGGCCTTCTGTTATCATGGTTCTAAGGTTCACCCTCCCATCATATAGCTATAATCAGTGAAATAAGGTGCTTAGTCATGCAACTTGTCAATTGACAACCATATTTGCCAGATAATTTGCAACCTTAATAAGGTGTGCAGCCTCTAACAGGCATATACCTTGCATTTCTCCCATAATGAAGGCAACAGCTCCTCTGAGGCTAAATTCTTCTGCAATTTCTTATACATTGTACTGATGGACTTGTCAACCTATGAAGTTAAAATATGCTTTGATAAAATATCTCTCAATGAAGATGCCATGTTCTGAAGGTAAAAAATTGACATACCCCAGATAAACTTGATTTTACAACCTTCTGCAGATCCACTTTTGAGACTCCCATCTGGTAAGGGATCTGAAAGTTTCAAGATTTAGGTCACTACCATAGATAACTTTAATTGAACATTTGAAACAAAAGGTGTCCATAATGCAGAAATGACGACTTAAGACTTAAGCTCGTATGCATCTCGACCTATGCACTCGAGCAAAATATGTGCAATAAATAATTGTTCAAAACTGCCTGTGAGGCCACCAAGTAAGCTGAATTTGACAGTGGGTTCATGGTGCTTCTAATTGGTCTTTCACTACTCATTTTTTCCTAATCTGCCTTTCAGAATACACGATTATTATTAAGTAACCCCTCCAGAGTAATTAAATCATGGTAATATCTTCAATCATCGAATCTTGAGAAAATATCATACAAATTTTTTTCTCTTAAGCATATTTCGATATTTCGATGGGAGATCTTACAGATGATACCATGTATAAAGGGTGTTCATGTACCATAATTTGACAAATGAGAATAAAACACACACACACAAATTATAGGGTGTGTGTGTGTGTCAGAGAGAGAAAGATTACAGGTCATATACCATGTTGTTCACTTACTACTATTTCATAGTGTAAAAATCAGATATTTTGTCAAATTTTAAACAAAGAAAAAATTAAAAAAGAAATTACTGAACATCTTGTATATAGAGTGATTTTACAAACACGTCGTGATAATAATATCATGTCACACTTTACATGCCAGAATCTTAAAATTAAGATCTTGAACACAAATTTCTAAAGCACCTTTTTCTTCAATTTAAATATGATGTTTGATCTCGTGAATTAACAAAAAGAAACTTAATCACGTCTCTAGGTGACATTTCAAAATTGGTAAGAGAGATCCCTTTTTTTCTTTGGCTTATGTTATGTGTTGACATTTCTATAATAAGAAATGAACCTAAATTACACGATTGATAAAATAGAGACATTTATATTGCGTGAAGTTCACAAGATCAAATCGAAGATCCAAAATTTCCAAATTATGGTCAAAGTGTTACAATATGCTATGTACATGGTATGATTTGTAATTACAACGTAAATATATTTTCTATTTATCTTAAGAGACTAAATGGAATATATTATTTTTTTACGAAATACTAGTATGTATAGTCCAATTTTCGGAGAACCTAGTGTAATTACAGTGTCTATTGAGTGTGTGTATAATTTCCTTCTGAAAATTACATTTACATACTATTATTAATAGATGTTAGAAAACTTGAATGGACATTACGAAATGTAAGAATTTTGGGCTCAGTTTAAGAATTTTGGGCTCAGTTTAAGGACACTTCTTCACAAAATATATACTAATTACCTCTACCTAGTTCTATTGTGTGTTTATGTTTGACTCGAAATCATTTAGTAACTGAAGTTCTCATAACTAAATATGGTAAGTGGTAACTAATAAAAGGTTATTTTGTGATAGTTTATATTGAATGATGTTAATTTTGCTCCTCTGCTATGGAGGTTTCGTTGAGTTATGAAAGATGATAATTTATGTGGCTATGAGTTATGTACTGTTTGCAGCCCTTTTTATATTATTTTGGCATGTTGAATTTAAAACCAGTCCCAAATTATGGAATGTGAAGTATTACTGGATATATATATATATATACAGCTTTTGATTTCCAAAAGCATTTTGGTATGTGCATACCATTATTATGACATATTTATAATATTTCTATCTCTAACAAAGAGTTCATATAATGTGTTAGTTGTTAGATGCATTCCACACAGTACATGAATGTAATTTACAGACATCTTTGAGCCAACTAGAGGGGAACTGTGGACAACTTCGAATAAGGTAGAATCCCTGAATTAATTGGTTCCTTTCTTGGTGCAATGAGCAAGTTACCTATTTGGGTTAGATTTGCTTGTAATTGCATTTAGTGTTTCCTTCCTTATTCTGACCAAATCATCAATGTGCATATAATGAGGTTAGATGTTCAATGGAAAAGATAACAGAGAAAAAACTTTCTTTATCCTGAATTCCTGTAGCCTTCGAGCATATTTCTGGTGATTGTATTTCTTACTTTCTTGTACAAAAGCATGTTTATAGTTAGAACACAACTCAAGGAGGAGAAAGGTATTACATGCAATCTGCAGACTAACCTCTTCTGGTGCGATTGTGTACATTAAATCCTCAATTCTGCGAGCAAATTGGAAAAGCCGTTCAAATTGCTGCATTTAAGAAAGTAACACAAAAACACTTACATATTAAGTCAACTTACAACCAAACTATAAGAAGAAATTCAATAAAAATCCAACAGAACAATACACAAAGTACAACAATCACCAAATGAAGACAGAACTAAGAAATAAGTCATATGAGTAACTTACAGTGTATATTATTGTGCTGATAAAGCGTGTGCAAGCTTGTTCATAAGATTCACTTGCTTGGTGATAGAATTTCGCTAAAGTGGGCACAACATTGGCCAGGTCATACAGACTGCACATTTTCAATCAGCTGGTGAATATGATATATCAAAAATAATATGAGCTACTCTCAAAGAAATTTTAGGATTATAAAGTAAAAAATATCACATAAAACATGTAGCATATGTGAACATCTGAAGAGGACGATACCTATTCTGAAATGCAGCATAATTTTCTAAGAGCACAATATCTTCATACTTTGAATCTGCCTGAGCGACCTTATCCAATGTCACAAACATTATGGTGACCTGTGAAACAATTTTTCTAAAACATCTCACCCTAGTCCATTACATGCATAAATTGGGAAGAGGAAATCGATGAACTGGTAGATACATTAAATAATCAGAATTATTAGGTTACCAAGTTTCATAGAGACTACTGCAAGTTGAACCTGACCTCTTCGGACTTGTGAAAGTATGAACAAGTAAACATGATTTTACAAATTGACTATTATTCTGAAAGTACATTTATATTTTTTCTTATAATTTTCATAAAGTAGTCTTGGAGATACTTAAAATAGAACTCTCATTGAATTACATAAAGACATTCATAAAATTAATATCGTACAGGTTTTCTTTATACAAGTCTAATGACCCAAATCTCTATTCAAGGTTTAACTAATCTGGGCTTTGAAACGTTCACAGAAGATCAAGAGTTTTATTTGTTTCTTAAGAATGTTCTGACAAAATAATTTGAACACACAATAAAAAATTATCTAAAATAGTGGATAACTAAATGCACAATAGAATATGATAGAAATTCACATCACCAAAACTAAAGTGTCATCGATTAGTTTACATTTGTTTACGTTTATTGAAGGTTAAGAAAATCAAAGTGACGCTTCAATGTAACACACTAACACTTGCATTGCCAAGTTATTAAAAAGTAAAATGATCACATAGAATGGAGATCTCATTCATTATTTCAATAAATTAGGAAATATATTAATGAATTTAAAACCAGTTATATCTAAGTGAGCACTTAGATTCATATCTCAGAAAGAAAAAATAGACATAATATTAAAATGAATAAGAAAATGTTGAAGTTTTCTCATTATAGTAATCATTATCACCTAGTATATTTTTTTTTCCTTCTATTTCAATATGAAGTATTAATGTGACTAGTACGGTTTACTATATTCACGAACTCTAACTTCACATAGAAGGTTTAAAAAAATAGCAACACATGCAATTCATGTAAACATTTAAAAAAGAGAAATAAATTAAGTGATGCCGGACAGATCAATCCATAAATTATTCTTATGCAACAATAGTCCTACAACCTTCAGACATAATTTTTTCAATGTGTTCTTTATTATTTCCTTTTCCTAGTTTTAGAACTTACGTTCTTAGTTTACTTTCTGTTAGAATTAGGAACTATAGTCCTATTTTCAGGGGTGGGGCCAGAATCTGTTTAATTAGAAATTTTAAAACAAGATAATAAGACTTATTAGAAGTATTCTATTTTTTGGTTTACTAAAATTATTCCGTGTGATTTTTCATACTTTAAAATAGTTGTATGATGATAGGATTACACCCTCTGACCTTATTTAAAACAAATCAAAACATTCAGAGAGTCAAAATCAGCAAATCGCCCCTACATAGGTGTTACATAAAAAAGTTAATTTAAATCTTGTTTGTGTTGTCTAATACATTTAGAATCTTATTTGTATTGTTCAATACTATTTATCAACAATGTCTTAAATCTTTTTGGTACAATAATAAACAATTTTGATGAGTAGTCACGTTTAATGTCAATACAAACATTTCAATAAAAAATCAAAATATCTTGCTAACTCGTTAGCCCACTTAAATTTAGTCACAGTACAATTTAAGTACATAGCTTGAAATTAAATAGAGCTAATGATTTTTGTCCTGATGCAACTACAGAACATCAATTCATTTCTAGGAGTCAAATCAAAAGAAAAAACATTCTATATATGATACTATCGAAAGGATTAAAATTAATTTACCACTTATATACTTATTTTTCCTTATTACAGTCTTTATTGTCATATAAAATTCACTTGGCCACATCAAGAGAATGATCATGAGAGAGAAGACTCACAAGTTTTGTATAGGCCTGATCGACTAAATCCCTTGACTGTCCCTGGATGTACTGCTCCATACGGGTAGCAAGAGTGGCAAATCTATTTAAAAGTAATGTAAACCAATAATTGATGCATAAAGAGAAAGAAATGTGAAAAACAACCAGGACATGCTCTTCATACTGTTATGTGTAAAGACAATCTTTAGGAAACATGGGAACAAATGCTCCCGCTAATAACTTATCAAAATACAGTATACCAATAACAGTCAATTGATGCCCAGAGGTATGGTTCAGCTCTCCTCCATTGAATAGGCCCTAGGCAGAAAATTTTGAAAACCCTCTCCACTCCCACCAAACCCACAAAAGAATCTAAAACTGCCATTATAAACACAATAAAGGTTCTACTATTTTGAAATGCTTTAAAAGTCTATGCTTTTACACTTTTGCTCCAGTGCGACAAATCATCTGCACATGTTAACTAGACATGGTTGCCATAAGTGCTAATGACATAAAAATTGTACTCTGGAACTCTATAGAGGATATGTGCACAAAATAAGCAGAATAGAATGTGAGGCTGTCCACTGAAAATCACAGAATCTATGAACATGGAAAATTATGAGTTTCCAGTGTTGCAGATTCGTTATAGTAGTAAGAAGACATCCTGAAGCACCAATTTACCTAATTACAATAATGAACTCCAAAAATATTCTGCTGGAAATTATAGAGGAATGATCTGTTCGAACTACCAGTTTTTGGAAAGTAAACTAATGGCCTCAATTACAATGGTATTCAAGGTCACGGGAAATGACATGGTGAATGCAACTTCACTGAAACTTGATCTAGGATAATCTACATTGCAAGTGACCTTTCTAGTAAATAATTTGTCTCAAGACGACTGATTCACAAGTCTCCCATATCTGAAATGCCAGCAAAATAAAATGCATTTTACTAAATTAACAGCGGTTTTCAATTGTCACTTTGATCAATAATAACAAAATAAAAATGAAAAGCAAATAAAACATGTGAATGAACTATAAAAGTCAGCTTTAACATCATGGACTGCAGCACCGAGATGAGAATGAACTTTCACCTTTCGAAAGATATACACATGTGACTATTGGAGCCTTAAATGATATTCTCAAGAGTGAAAACAGTCTGTGGCTAACTGAAAGAATCAATACTCCTGTCAAATTTACCTTTTTGTGCAGCTGATTATAAGTCAAATACCTCAAACGGAAGAAACCAACGCCACGAGAAGAATAACAAGTCTAATTCAACAGCATGAACATTCAGGCCTACTTTACCTGGGTATATATGACAAGACTCCCGCCTGCCTTAAGTTTCGCTCATTTCTTTCAATCTGGTGGCAAGCTTCATCTACGAACTGCAATATAGAATATAATTCAAGTAGATGATTAAATTTCTCAAAATAACAAAAGTTTATTCTAGATAAAATGGATTTAACTTACTCGACTGAACTGTAAAGAAATTCTGTTCTCCATATCATCAAGTAATACACGCACATATCCTGCTGCATCAGCTTTCTGACCAGAAATATAGTGCTCTGTAATTCCGTGCATGGATATGCAACGAAGAGGATCAATCTTGTATGCCCAGTCCACCACAGCATAGAAATCCTCCTAAAATGTCAAAATTGCAGGTTGAAAGGGTGAGAGGAGGATATTTGCCATCAGAAGTGTAGAAATTATGATGTAAATCAAAGAAAATAATAACTGTAAATTTTAAATTGACGATGCCTGTATTCCATCAAGCAAATCATGAAGTGACTCATTCAGTGCCTCCAGATCTGAAGGATTTTTAACTGAAAATTGCAAAAGTGTGATGAGCAGTTTCTGAGACTAACAAGAGTCAAAAAAAACTTGAAGATTTACCATCTTTTATGTTATTGCCATCAATATCCTTGATGCCCAAATCATCATCATCATGTTCAGTTTTGTTCCCATTGGCAAGGCCTTCCAAGCACATGAAATGCGCGAAGAAGGAACTCTGCAGTTCATGAAATGAACTTTTTAAGATCCCATCGAGGGGGATGGGAGAAGGGAGGGAGGAAGTTAATAACACTTGACTGTTACCTCATCCACAAGGAGCGGAATAAAAATCGTAAGCATTTTGCCATATGCCTCAGCAACTGTGGATGTGTCTGCATTATTTACACTATGATTGGGACCTATAGGACCTTCAAGCCAAGAAGTGGGATTCCTTGTCGCTTTTGTACTAGTACGAAGCTCATTTGCAAATTCACGAGCCTGTCACGTATTATAAACCACATTTTCAAGCTTGTAACATTTCAAACCATCAAAAGCATCATAAGAGTTCATTTCGGCCATGAAATTGATTTCTGAAGAAAGTAAAACTGTGATCATTATAAAACGCAACACATGTAAAAATCAAATATCATGAGAAACCATATAAATTAAAAGATTTACACAAATCATCATATGCAGACAATAAACTAAATGTTAAGACATCAATCATATCCATTTATACTATACAGTGAACTGAGAACTTTATTTTGTGCTTGTATTCCAGAAAGATAATACAGCCTTTAGGATCCTCCACTGCTAACCATACAATTCAAATTTGATCAAGGTACCAGTAAAACTAACTTGCAGAATTCCATGAACCGATTAACATTCAAATAACACCGTAGCATCTGAACCTACGTAAATAAAATATGCAGGCATTTTGTTCCTAAAAATCATATTTATCGAAAACCTATTGTGAATTGTTAACACGATAGTTAGTGATGTCAAATCAGATATCACCAGATCTTTATGTTAGCACAAAGTTAAGCAATATCAGACGTAACTTCCTCATAATATTCAAATGCAATTCATATATCTGTAATCTTCTTCTGACAGAAATGATTGCAACATGAGGAATATACACTAAACAATAAGGTAAATTTGGTATTTAGGCACCAATGAATTTGAAGTACATTCAACCAAGTTTAGGCTGAAATTTATGCATTGTTTAAAGTTGGTAAAGCACTAGAATTTTGTTTACCATTTACTATGTTGGTCTTTGAGTAGGTATCTCTACGCCCTTTGGTTTCACTTGGAATCCTAGTTAGCAACTTAGTATGGAGAGTTGCCTAATTGTTTGGTTTTTAAAATCTTATGCAATGGTTTTTTTTCCCTCACACCTTCCTTCCCTAGTCTCCTTACACATTTCTTCTTCTCTAGAGTTCTAGTATGACTATTCTTTCTTCTTGTAATAGTAGACCCCTTTCCTGTAACATTGTTGATCATATTATCCCCATTTCTCTAAAAGATACTGTTCTCAGTGCTCTTCATCTGCATCCAAGGCAGCCCATTGAAGCCTTGAAAATCACATCCTTTCTTCAGATAATCATCTCTAAGTCATTACCAAACACATTGGCCACGTAATCCACATCAAATCCCAAAACTCCAGGATAACATATGTATCTACAGCAAACATGATAGATAACAAAGAAAAGTAACTGCAAAACCCTTGGAGAAATATCATTAGTCCCCTGACCTCCCTACGAAGAAGCAAATTGACAGAGCTGCAGTAGGCTTTCCTTAATGTGTCCATGTAATTCTTATCAAGGTTCTGCAGTTATGAAGAAAATAAGAAAATAATATTAGATACCATGAAACAAACAAGATTAGGTTAGAAAATCAAATAGCAATAATTGTACTAATTAGTTATTCCATCTTACTTTCAAGTGTTGCAAAAGACGAGCATATGTCCTGCACTTGAACCGCAGATCAGCATGATCAGGTCTCTTCAGTTGTCCACGCTGTGGTAATCCAAGTGATCAGCAAAAACTTAATTTCCCATAAGAGGCTGATAATAAAAAAAAGTTAAAGCACCATTGAATACCTGAGAGAAATAACTTTTGTCGCTTATCATGAAATCCACCAGACTAGCAAAATAGTTTCCCAAGAACTCAGATGCTCTTTTAGCAAAAGTATTTTTCAACCTGTCGAGTTCTGCCCACTTCTCTTTAACCTGGAGATTTTCAGGGACCATTGTTTGTAAGAAATTGTCCTAACATTATCATATAATGTTTTGTATGTACGCCTGCAAACTATGAACCCCATAAGGACTCCACAAGTTTCATATTTTAATAAAAATGCAGTTACTTTTTTACTTTACCCACTCACAAATGCAAGTCTTGCCATATTTCAGCAAGTGTACTTCTATTTCTTGCATCAGTTGAAACCATCATTGCCAAATTAGGAATCAATTCAAGAAACAGAATCCAACTTTAACGATCCATGAATGAAATGGTGTTTTGGTACAAAATTTCAAGCACCATGAAAAATAACAATTTAACATGTAAAAGAATGAATTCCATTTAAGTAAAGAAGTACTAAAATATCAGATGGATAAATTTCAATTAAGAGAGAAAAACACTTCTATGGCATTATTAAGCAGCAAGATTATCTTCATGTCAAGATTTTTGCTTCAAATCCATAGTTATGAGACCCAACCTCAACATCGACACTGGTTAAGTACTAGGCCACGAACTGGTGGCTTAATGGTCGAATCATTAGGTCAATTTTCAAAGTATAAAAAAATTCTCTTTGAGACAATTTAAATTAAATTGTTTGTCACTAATTATATTTTTATCTATAGAGATCATTGATATTGTAAATTATTTTTGTTACCATAATATTTAAATTTAATTTTATAATTTTGTATTATTTAGAACTTATAACAAATTTTTCGTTGTTCCATTTGTTTATGTACAAAAATTTTATCTATTATTAACCAAGAACTTTTATATATAAAAAAGTAGATTTATCTCAGCAAAAATTTATTTTTTAAGCATATTTTTAAAAATTTTTCTTTGATTATTTAATTTCTATTTAGGATGCACTTTGGAACCTTATTCAAAAAAAAAAAAATGAAGTCAACACATGATTCCTTGTACAAAATATCATAAATTACAGACATATGGTAACAAGAAAAATTTGGTCCCAACCGGTAAGGCTGCCAGCTTTGCATCCGGATCTTGTTTGGTTCTTGACCGCGTCTCCATTTTGGTCCACTAATCTCACCGGACCGGCTCATGGGCCAGGCCATTTTTTAGTCGGACCAACCAATCCGGTTTAAGTTTTATAACTATGATCAAATCTCGAATTACATGTCTTAAGTCTAAAATTTACTGACAAAAAGGTAAGAATGTTATAAAAAAAGAATACAAATCAAGTCACCATGAGAAGATGAATTGAAAAAAAATAGGTCCTTAGCTATCCATCATAAAAGGACTTGTTGCAATGAAAGCCAGAGAAATTCATAAACTTGACAAAAATTTAAATGATCTCACTTTAAATTTCGGACATTCCAATATTTCTCCACAATCCACTAGCAATGTTTTCTTCAAAGCCACCTTATTCTAATGGAAGTTGAGTGAGAGAAAACTTCAATTTTCATCGATAGTTTGAGTGAAGGGCATGAAACCAAAATCTCAGGAAATATGGAAGGGAAAATAAAAGCAGGCAATTGTACGATTTTGACTACTATGGTCGATTGAGTGACCTACTAAACTAATCAAAACCAAATCAACAAATTTCTGAATCTATGAATCATGCGCTGGAAAGAGAATCCAATAGATATTTATGTCATGCCATATTTTTCATCTCAGCTATGTTTTCAATTCATTTCAACTAGAAAGGTAACAGAGTCAGGTAGAATACATACAGATCGCATGTTTGCGTAGCAACGATCAATTTTAGGCACTTCAAGGCTTTGTAAAGCTTTGGTTAGCCACTCGCATGCATCAATATTCTGATGCATGTGTGACTCGTCGAATGAACCTCCTGTTAGACATGCTGCATACTGCAATTTAAATGGGAAAATACACCTTCCAAGTGTTAAAACACTAAAAAAATAAAGAAATTTTCTTTGAATTTACTGAATTAAAAACGTTCAAGAAAACACCTCGGAAGGGATGCACAATCTTTCTAGAAGCTTATCAAGTTCATCAACCAATGATTTGTTGTTTACTGAATGCATTTCCAGCTTGTTATTGCGGGTTTCAATCTGCATATATTTGAATTGATACATAACAAATTCTTCTGTTCAAGAAATTCTTCAAAATATTTGATAAAGAACGTGATAATTCAAGCAGTTACATTTTAGCAAACAAATAAAATTGAATTCTAATTTGCTCCTGTTGTTGAACAAAGCGAAAATTGGAACCAGCATATAGCTTTATAACTAACATGATGTATATGAGAAATCAAAACAACACAAAAATATACATTTTCAAATGAGAGCACAATTTGCAAAGATGCATACCGACTCTATGTCCTCTCTCATATGTCGAAGTTTTACATTGAAAATGCCTAACCATTCATCCATGTCCTCAACACAATTAGTAGCAATCTCAAGGCCCTGTAGTACCTGCACGACCCCTAAAGAAATCATTCAGGACTCACATTGCTGTGAACTTGAAAGGCAAAAAAATCGAACCAAATATAGCCCAGTTTGGTTTGGATAACAAAAATCATTTTTTCAGTAAATTTTGATAAAAGTTATTGGAATGTGTGGTTGAAAAATAGTGAGTGCTATGAAATGTATGGCTAAAATTAATTGTTAACTTTAACTTAGATTTTGTTCAGTTTTTTTAACAAAACCAAACAGAGGCATAATCTTCATAAAACAAGAAGTACAATAGTCAATACACAAGAAACAAAACATAAAATAAAATTGGTCAATATATCAAATATATCCCATAAAACAGGTGTTATTCGTATAAAATATATTTTGAACGTTGCAAATTAATTAGATTCTTAATCAAACAAATTTTGAAGGTTCGGCTAACATACACATCCTCAAATTTGATCTTTCACACAATACCAAAACCATAAGAAAATAAATGAAACACGGAAATGCTCTCATAGGTAACTTTCCAGGTTCTTTTAAGAAAAAAAAATTAGGTGTTATACTTTAGAGTAAGCACGGGTAAATCGACAAGCTATATTGAATAGCAAGACACGATACAGGTGATGTGCATCTACTATCAATTACAAAAAAAAAAAAAAAAAATTACTGGATCACAAGTAATTGCGGTTAAAAGTACACAAAAAGCAAAAACAGTTAAAACCTGGATGTTAATGCTTAGGATCCAAAGTTACCTCATCAACTAAAGGCTCATTCTCTAAAATTACATGCACATTTGCCGCTTCCAAAGCTTGGAGCTCTCTTTTCAACCGCTCAGAAAATGCCTCTGCTTCACTGATGCCCATGACATAACTGCAAGGTGTGCATTTGTAAGAATATAACAAGCGTTTGACAGTGATATGAAAGAAATAGTGAAAATGCTCTAGGGCCAACCAAGTTAGCTTACATCAGCATAACTTAGTTGATAAAGAAGAATGTAATATAATAGACCATCTCCCTAACAATTCTCTGCAGATTAGTTTAACATATCTTCGGAAATCTAATAAAATAGGATTATATAAAGAAAAGATATGAAGTTTCTTACACTTGTACTATTCACTAGCTCATAATTGATGTAAAGTTGGTAAAGATGTAGCTTCAATTGAAGTTTCATAAAGTAATCTCTGACGTGGACAAGATTTGTCATTAGTGGCTTGCGTATATTGATTTATGGGGACCTTCTCATACTGAAAATCTTATTGAGGCTAGATTACAGATAACCGCATTATAAACTGTCTCCTTCCAAAATCCCAAACACTAAGCAAGTCATTTTTCAACAAAGCCAAACTTCGAGGTTTCGATCTACTACAATCCCTTAACATCCTAGAGCTTTAAGAACTTTCCATGAAACTTCTGCAATCAAGAAGTTTGCAACTTTTGTTTGCCCCTCTTGTTTGCCCCTCCCCACTTTTACTCTAACAGCCTATATGTCCAAACTTCTGTCTAACCAAAAGAAAAATTACCTTTCAACAATATCTTTCTCATTCATAACACATCTTAATTGTGAGTTAGAAAAGAAAAATCACAATAACTTTGTATAACATTGAACAGCCTATTTGAACAAATCATAAGACCAAATTTCAGCAGAAAGTATGTTATTTCAATTCCAAAACTAAAGTACTTACGTGCCTAAAAGAGCTTCCATGTCCTCTTCCTCTGCTTGAGACACAAGTTCTCTTTCAACAGTCACTTTCATGTCACTTTCTGCAACTGCACCCTTAACAGGTCCATCTTGAAGATCAACCTGCTGCTTAGGCATATTTGTTGTATTTTCCTGCAACAAATATATTTACAACATACTCCAACTTATTTTTACTTTAATAAAAACAGATGATCTTCAATATGGAGAGGACTTTGGTTTCAAACTGAGGATCTGGGGGAAATAATAGCACACATACAACTCATAAATATTCATCCATGTGAATACAAGTTCCTATTTCATGGAAAAAATCATTTTCGTCTGCCTGTCTTTGATCTGAGTATACGCATATGACTACGTTGGATCTGAGAAGGTTCAGATATTATAGAAATGAGGGACAACTGTGGACAGTACCTGATACAGAAACTAACCAGTATTATTTCCATCGATATATAATTTAGCACTTACGCTGTGAACATATTTTACATATCTACGAAATAGAAATAAATTTTAAGGGTCAGCCATCCAATTTAAATAACCAAACCGTGATGTGTCAAATATAAAAAGAACTATTATCTAGTAAACTACGTAACAACAAAGTTACACAAAAAGTATGAAGCAAACTGAAATATATTTGCATCCACCTTAGCCCAAAGAGCCATCTCCACCACATCTATGCCAACAATTTTGGGAAGATGACCCAACACATCCTTGCAGACGTTTAAGATGCAAAGAAGAAGACGATTCCTACAATTCAAACACCATCATGTACAAAAAGAAGGGACTAGTGAACATTTTTTTTTAAATAAGGATGGGAAAGTGCAGGACCAGGATTCCTATTATACCTGTCATCAACATTGCGCATCGTCCACTGAGGTGGGGCAACACTCTGACTTCTAAGGTTATCGAAACCCTTCATGATAGGGTCAATGTTAATCAGACTGAAATTATGTTTCCCAACATGGACAGTAACCCACTAACTGTACAATCCTAAAGAAAATATAACCATTAGAATATAACAGAGCTATGGGCAAGCATTACCAGCATAAAAGTACATCCACTAGGATCATTTGTTACGACTTCCACTTTTGAAAGATGCTTCAGCTTGTATAACTTTGCATGCTATTGAACAATAAAAAATTTGATATCAGATAAAGCTGAACTCTAGAAAACCGATCCAAGGAAAAAATTGCTTTATACACAGACGTCAATTTTAGTAAAATGAAGATGTCAAAAGAAATAAAATATGCAAGACTTTTCAATTCCATTTGCTGTTACTCCTGTTAAGGTTTTCTTATCATGTATTGCCATTTTTTCCACTTTGAGTGTGTCAGTGGGTATGTATGCCTGTGTTTTGGTGGGTAAAGGGGATGCAGTGCTCCTTGCCCAAAATTTAGTAAACATTGGCTATTGAATGTAGTTAGCAAGGTAATATATTCTGGCAAAACAGTTAGTATCATCTCAAACCCAGTAACGGCATCCACTTATCAGCAAATGGTGCAAACTAATAGATTGATAGGTACACCTGTGATGAGGAATCATTGATACATGTACATAAGTCGATAATATATTTCAACCATCATCCATCTCAAGATTCATAGATAAGTCCGTAAGCAAAAGCAAAGAAGAATTCACTAAAACATAAAGATCAATACTTACCTCGAGAACGCCTCCATTGGAATATTTTAAGACACGAAGAAAAGCTTTAGTCCGTTGAGCTTTTGCCTTTGCTGCATAAACCACGTGCAGTTATTGGCAGAAGTACACAAGTCAAATAGAAGCAATCACTAGCACATCATTTTTGTTAAGGAAATCAAGCACATCTTAAGTTAAAGCAGGATAATAGTTACTTATGTTATAACCTGAAGTGTTTGACAGGTCAAACAAAGAAATGGCAGACACATGTAAGAGAAACGATTCTGAAGAAGATGACCAACTTTAATCAAATTGTTTTCGGCTAGTACCAATCTTTTTCTTTTTTCTGTTCTGGTTTAGTAGGAGGGAGAACATTGAGTTATTCTATCACAATTGTAGCAATAGGTGTTTAACATCAACATAGTTGCACTAAGACTACTATGCAGACAAAGCTAGTGTATAAGCATCGAAATATTCCTCCATTTCTTTAGAGCCAACAAAAATTACATCTAAACAAATTTCTATGGGTATGTTCTATCACTGTCAAGCCAAAAGTGAAGCGGAACAAAACTGATCAAAGAGTAAGCAAATAAGCCATGGGCAAAATTCCATTTTTCTTTAGCATATAAGTAGTGCAACTGCAAATCATAACCACTATAGTAAAATAATGTACTTGTTCAAACCCTCATTAGCCATGGAAGCTTAGAGATGCAAATAAGGTAAGCTCAACACTGAATTACCATATTTTGGAGACCAGTAAAAAGGAAAACAAAAGAACTAACATGCTGATAGCTCTGTTTCCAGGCTTCTCACATATATCAATTATACAATTCAGGCTTCCATTTCACTATAATTAGAATTGCGTATTCAACCGTCTTATCCTGCTGCTTATCTGGACTCAGTTAAAACACAGATTACATAAAGTGGAAAAAGAAAGAAAGAAAGAAATGAACGTCAGAATTCAGAAATAATCCCTCGAGACTAGCCTAATATTGGCCGAGCTAGCTTGAAATCACAATCCTTCCTTCTAATATGCTACTTTATCAAGCTGAATCCCAGCTCGATCAGGTTGATTAACCTACATTATTTCCTAGATTTTTATTATGCTATAAATTGAGTTCAAGATTGGCTCATTGCATCAGAGGCAGCAGTATAAAATCAGTAATCTCTCAGATCAATTCTGGAATTTAAACTAGGCGCGGATGATCATTTGATCCAACTGTGAATCAGATGCTGCTAGTCATTACTCTCAACCACATGTAATTGCGCACAGGCACACAGAGAGAGAATGGAAATAGGCATACTAGAGATGGCAAGGACACGGGGCTTGGCCATTTGGCCGCGACCCAACTTGGCGCCTTTGCCCCAGATCCCATGACTCTTGGCCACTCTGATCGACATTAAGACGTTCTGCTTGGTGCCCTCGATCGCCGCCTCGCATGCCCGCCGAAGTTCCTCATCGTCCGCGCTCGATTTCGCCATTACAGTATTTTTCCCCCTCTTCTCCCTCCGAAATGGAGAAATAATTCAGTTTTTGTTTCAGAATGTTAAACCTGAAAAAAATTAATTAGAGTAATTAATTTCGCGAGAGCGTAGAGGAAACGATTTGTTTTCTGGTAGCATGCATGTCGTATACGATATATCATCGCGTATTCACTGAGGGGAGAAACAGCGCGAAAATAGGACTCCGAATGGCTCGTTCGGTTACCTAGACAATTGTAAATAATTTTGCTCGTTCGGTTACCTAAACAATTGTAAATAATTTTTTATTGTTGTTATTTTACTTATAGCCCCAATTTGATAAAAAATAAAAATGAGATGATAAATTGATAAGTTCAATGAAAATGTATGATTTGATTAACTTATAATCTCAAAAAGAATTTGCCAAACATGAAAAATTAAATATTGTTTTATGTTCATAGGAAAAAAAAAAACTAATTTGAACAATTAGAGTTCTATTTATTTAGAGCATTTCTAATGGAACTTTTGAGTGTTTCATTAAGAGTCCGTTGGATTGCAAAGGTGGAAAATGGGTGGAAAGAATATAAATTTTAGGGAATTGAATTGCCTAGAAATTATTTTATTGGGAATTGTAATTAATTGTATTTGATTGGTGTAATTTTCCATCTGAAAAATGTTGAAAGTTTGGAATCCGTTTAACTTTGTTTTTCATGAAAATTGTCCACTAAAGTGATAATTTCTTTTACCAATGGGTGTAGAATTTGTTTCACTTGCAAAAAAAAATATATTAAAATTTTTTTTAAAAAAATTATCATACCGAACACCATTCGTTTCACTTTGTTTTGCATAAAAATTGTCAATAAAAGTGATAATTTTTTTTTCTCATTGTATCTAGAATTTTTTTCAATTGCTTTAAAAAAAAACTAAATGGTGGGAATTGATTTTCCACAAAACCAAGGAATTGGTAAGCATGTGAGCCAAATGTGGAAATTTTTTTTCATGGAAAATAAAGTGTATCAAACTAGGCAAAAGTGGAAGTTAGAATTTATTTTTCATTTTCTATAAAAAATAATGGCATATCAAACACACCCTAACTTTATTTTTAAATAGGAAATATCATTTTTCACCCAAATTTCTATTTTTTAAATGTTTGATTGACAATTTTTCTTATGAAAAATATTTTTCAACTTTTGGTTACATGACCACATTTTTTCTAAAAGCAAGAAAACGTTTTCTTTATGGAGTGGTGGTTTTTATTTCTCAAGTAATTCACCACCTATTTCTCTTTCTCATCTACTCCTCAATAAAAAATGAACAAATATAATATGTTTTAAGTTGAAAACTAAATTAATCAAACACATTTAAATAATAATTTTCATACAAATAAGTTCTAAACAATTGAAAAGTCTAGAATTTATTTTTTTCCATACAAATTCAATACTCACAATCAAACGCACCCTTAGTTCCCAACCCTTCTGTTGGGTAGCAATTTCATTTTCATTCAAGTTTTTTTCCCACCCTCGCATTCCTAACATTTCATTAATTAGTACTTATTAATTATCAATATTAATAATTTCATTTTTACTGTTAAGGTCTGTAAAAAGACAATTTCACTCTTTAACTCTAAAGGAAACTAAAAAGGAGAAAAAATATCAATAACAAACAAAATTAAATAAATGGAAAATGGATAAATGTTGGGATATGTTATTTTCATTCATTATTCTTGCATATTTATTTCGCTCTAAATCTATAATAAAAATTTCAAAATCATAAAAATTATATTATATTCATTCACGTTACATTTCAACATTATCCTTATTAAATTTATTTATTATATTTACAGTACTTTTATATATATTTCATGATCACGAGAGTTTGGAAAACGAAAACGAAGATGTCTACTACAATTTAGAGCAAAATACAACAAAATTATTCAGTCCTTGATCAATCTAAAGCAGCTTAAACTCGAAGTAGAAAACTTGAAGGAAAAAGTCAAAAGGTAGGGATACGACACTCAAAAGGTATGAATAAACTTAGGTACATGTTTGAGCCATTATTATTATTATTATTTTTTTTTTGTATAATATATTTTGAAAGAGTAAATTGTTGGAGAATGTGTTATTAAAAATTAAGGAAAAATTTGGGGGTTGCATGTAATATTATTTTATTGAAAAATATATGATTAAAAAGAAAATAAAAAAAAATGTATTTTGAAAAAAAAAATGGGGATCAAACAAGGGCTATGTAGCCATAGCATAACTCGTAATTATGTTTGCTGTCGTAAGGTGATTTTTGAACTTTTTTATTAAACTAAAACAATCTAGAACAAATGGTAACTAAAAGCAGTTTATATGTGCAATTATTAATAAATCTTGGGTTACTTCTTGCACGCGCTGTCTGTAAAGAAAGACCATCAAAAAGTTGCTTTTTTAGACCACATAGTATTGACAAATGGTGAAGCATATGTACATGCAAGCATATATTGGTTGTATGGCTGACTTCGAAAGCCTCTCATGAATTAAATAAAACTGTGCTTGTAGGTATCCTGTGCTCGTGTCAGTTCAGTAAATACTTATGGCACCTTGGAACTTGATCATGTGGTCGAAATATTAACTCTGCCAATATTAAATGCAAGTAATGTTGAATAAACTTTTAATGCTACGCATTATCCACTTACAAACGTCCTAAATTTAAAACTTTACTTATAAACAAAATGGTTGATTAGAAATCAATTAACGAGATTTACTGTATTCACAAGATAACATAATAATAGCTACAATTATTGTTACCGCTGTAACGAATCCTTCGTAGGTACATTAACTAACCATCTTCATGCAACAAAGATTAATTATTGGCTTAATAAGCTTACTTTGAAGGATTTTACAGTTGTCTATGAAAAATTGTCTTGTGAGTAGAGCTCGCTTACGAGATCAAGTTCACTACGGCTAAGGTGCCCCCATATTGCCACCTGAAAGTTCTAGGATTTGGTCCTAGGATGAAGCATGTTGACTTGCCAACTGTGGGTTCTTTTAAACAATTTCTATTAGTGGGATGATAGATGTTTCATACAGTACATGCTATGGATAAGCCCATGTAAATTATAAGTAGCTCTCAAATTTAGAAGCGTATTATATTTCTGCAAGTGCTTCTTTCATCCTTGCATTTTATGGAATTTGGTGACAAACAACTATTATGATCAATGTTTTGCTGTTTCCCTGTCCTAAATTTGATGTTACTTCTAGAATGAAAGTGTCTCTGGTTGCCTGAAGTTTCATTAAAGCATCTGTGTTACCAATATGATCAATCATCGAGGAGATGTTTAGAAGCCTGATGCTCGTCTGTTTCGCAGTAACATTGTCGACATTCTTTTTTATTTTTATTGTTTATAAATATTCAATAATCTAGTCACGTTTGTTGTCATTTAAATGGACTGTTAAACGTTGCCATTATTACCACTTAGCAGTTGTGCTTAAGATGTTTTTATTAACCTGAAAGGAAAGCCTGTGTGCTTCACTTAGTTTCTAAGTTGGTTATGTGCATGGGTGGAATTACAATTAATTTTTTTCCTTTTCTTTTTAAACGTTCTTAATTTGTCACTATTTCCTCTCAATTTGATAGATTGATGATTAGTCACCTAATGTAATGTGACATATGTTATTTGTAGTTAATATTTTCGAGCGCTCATTTTCCCTGAATTTCCCTGACTTTGATCTCTTTTTATAGGGATGAAAAAGGAAAGAAAGATAGATTCTGTGTTTGTGAAGGAAAAGGCAGCTGAACAAAAAAAAGGAAAGAGACTTGCTTCTCAAACTGATGAGTAGCCCAGTGTTTCGCGTAAAATGCCAAAACGAGCTGCTGCCTGTTTAAATTTTAAGGAGAAACCTCTTCGTATATCCAATAAAGACGCAGTTATTGAGACAAATAGAGACCGGAGTGTACAGGAAGAAGCTGTAGCTGTTCGTCTGACAGCTGGAAAAGAAAATGGCCGCCCATGTAGAAGACTTGTTGATTTCATTTTTCACAATAAAGACGGAATCTCACAGCCTTTTGAAAGGGTGTCAAATGTGAAGACTTTGGATGTATAGAAGAATGGGCCATCTCTGGTTATGAAGATGGATCACCAGTTATATGGGTGTCAACAGTTATTGCAGACTATGACTGTATCAAACCATCAAGTAGTTACAAGAAGTTCTATGATCATTTCTATGCAAAGGCTAGTGCGTGTGTAGAGGTTTACAAGAAACTCTCAAGATCTTATGGAGGAAATCCTGATATAACCCTTGATGAATTGCTTGCTGGGGTTGTCCGTGTGATGAGTGGTATGAAGTTCTTCTCCCGTGGTGTATCTATCAGGGATCTCATTGTTTCTCAGGGCGATTTCATCTATAACCAACTTATAGGTTTGGATGAGACATCAAAGAAGAATGATAAGTTATTTGTTGAGCTACCTGTTCTTGGTGCCTTAAGGGATGAGAGCAGCAACCTAGTAGATCTTGCTCAAGCTTGGACCGAGTCTTCACATGGTAGTCTGAGAATTGGTCCAAAATCTGGAGATCAAGAAACTAAAATGAAAAAATCTACTACATCTTGTCCAGACGAAGAAACCGACGATTTAAAATTGGCAAGGCTATTACAGGAAGAAGAATGCTGGCACTCAATGAAGCAGAAGAATAACCATGGTTCAGCACCATCTAGCAAATACTACATTAAGATCAATGAGGACGAAATTGCAAATGACTACCCGCTACCTGCATATTACAAGACATCCAGTGTAGAGACGGATGAGTATATGGTCTTTGACCATGGCGTTGGCTATGTTGATGAATTGCCAAGAAGCATGCTCCACAACTGGGCTTTGTACAACTCAGACTCTAGACTGATTTCACTAGAGCTCCTCCCCATGAAACCATGTGCTGAAATTGATGTGACAATATTTGGGTCAGGGGTTGTGACTACTGATGATGGTTCTGGATACAATTTTGATGGCGAGTCCACTCACTCTCTTTCAAGTGGTTCTGGAACTTCTGAAATTGATGGTATTCCAGTTTATTTGAGTGCAATTAAGAAGTGGATGATTGAGTTTGGATCCTCGATGGTTTTTATTTCAATACGGACTGATATGGCCTGGTATACCTTTTTCTCCCCACTTCCTGTTCAACAAAAAAAAAAAAAAAAAAAACCTCTAGCGCCTCTGCTCTTTTTTTCTTCAGACGTGCATGGTTAGATTCTTTTAAAACTAAGAAAGCATTTTTAGGTTTTGTTTTGATATATTACTTGAAATATTGCATGAAGTGTACCTCCTACACCTATAAATAGCTTAATTCTGAAACTTGTTAGGAAGTGTCTTGTTTATAGCATAGTGAATTTGTCAACTTGTTTAGCAGAAGTTAAGATTATAGTGAGTAGTTTGAGAACAGATAAATTTTTTGGGTCATCTAAGTGCATTATAATGCTTTTTTCACGAATGACGAGAGTTATTTTCCTTCAATTTCTTAAGGTACAGACTTGGAAAACCTTCAAAACAATGAGTCTTGGTATAAACCAGTTCTCAAAACTGCAAGGCTTGCAATTTGTATAATTTCTCTGTTAAAGGATCAGTCCCGGGTAGCAAGGCTTTCTTTCTTGGATGTCATCAAGGTGTCGGATTTTGACAAAGATCACCCGGCTTATGTATCATCTAATCCAGGTGTTGTAGAAAGATATGTGGTTGTACATGGACAGATTATTCTGCAGCAGTTTTTAGAATATCCTGATCAAATTATTAAGAAGTGTGCATTTGTGATTGGCTTAACCAAGAAAATGGAAGAGAGGCACCATACCAAATGGCTTGTCAAGAAGAAGAAGCTTTTGCACAGGGAAGAGTCAAACCTGAATCCCAGAGGTGGAATGGCACCTGTCATTTCTAAGAGGAAGACTATGCAGGCAACGACAACCAGGCTAATCAGCAGAATCTGGGGGGAATTCTATTCAAATTACTCACCAGAAGAATTGAACGAGGGAATAAATTGTGAGGTTAAAGAGGAGAATGATGTTGAAGAGCAAGAGGAAAAGGAAGATGATCATGCTCTTGAGGAGAACTTGGTAGTTCCAGAAAAAACTCAGACACCTTGCTCCGCACCTAAACGGACTAAGTCATGTTCAAGTAACAAGGAAACAAAATGGGATGGGGAATATTTTGGCAAAAGAACTACAGGTGAAGCTTTATATAAACAGGCCATCGTCCAGGGAGATGTGGTAACTGTTGGGGGGGCAGTTTTGATACAAGTTGACGAATCTGATGATCTTCCAGCCATCAGTTTCGTGGAGTACATGTTTGAAAGATTGGATGGGAGTAAAATGTTTCATGGAAGAATGATGCAGAGAAGCTGCCAAACAGTATTAGGAAACACGGGAAATGAAAGGGAAATATTTCTGACAAATGAGTGTGGACTTTGAACCGGAAGACATAAAACAAATCATAATGGTGGATATAAGATCGATGCCTTGGGGTCATGAACACAGAAAAATGAATGCCAATGCTGATAAAGTTGATAGAGAAAGGGCAGAAGAAAGGAAGAAAAAAGGATTGCCAATTGAACATTTCTGTAAAAGTTTGTATTGTCCTGATAGAGGTGCTTTCTTCACTCTTCCATTTGGTTCAATGGGTCTTGGATCTGGCTTTTGTGAATCTTGCAAAATAAAGGATGCTGATGGTGATAAAGAAAGTTTTAAATTGAATGCGTCAATGATCAGTTTTATATACCAAGGAACTGAATACTTTACATATGACTATGTCTATGTTAGCCCTAGTTTCTTTTCTGCTGAAAGGGAGGGTGAAATTTTCAAGGGTGGAAGAAATGTGGGATTGAATGCATACGTTATATGTCAGCTAACTGAAATTAGTGGGCCAAAGCGATCTAAACAAGATGATGCAAGTTCTATTCATGTCAAAATCAGAAGATTTTTCAGGCCAGAGGACATCTCAGTTGAAAAAGCATACTGTTCAGATATTCGAGAGGTAGTAGATAGTTTACATATAAATGAACCAGGATATTTTATGCCTACATTATTCTTAGTCTAAGTCTGTACCACTTGATTATCTTGATTATTGAATATTAACTTTGATAAATTACAAAGTTGTGGAAATTGAATTTCAGTGCGATATTTTTGATCACTTGCTGTCTTCTCTGGGTGGTTGGTCAGATCTATTATTCTGAAGAAATGCATACTGTTCCAGTTGATATGATTGAAGGAAAATGTGAGGTAAGGAAAAAGCAAGACCTGCCTCAAGATGTCCCTGCAATCTTTGAACATGTTTTCTTCTGTGAATGTCTGTATGATCCTTCCAAAGGATCCATCAATCAGGTAATGTCCATCCTTTTCCAGTAATACATTCAGTCTAGAACAATTTTTACTCTCATTCTATATTCCAGCTTGTTGTCTATTTATCTCAGTTCCTTTCAAATTCCAATTTCTTATATTCTGGTTAATGTTCCAATGCTGTCCACAAGCAGTTGCCATCTCACATTAAACTACAGTACTCGTCTGGGAAGATAAATGATGATTCTATCTCGGAAGAAAAAGGGTAAAGGTAAAGAAGGAGAGAATGATTTGGAAGAAGGGAAACTGAAAGAAGCATCTCTAGAGGACCGCTTAGCTACTCTGGATATATTTGCTGGTTGTGGTGGCTTATCTGAGGGGCTGAAGCAATCAGGTAACCTTCAGTCTTTTGGTGTTTCTTGCATTAAATAAAATGTATCAATTCATTGTGAGTAGTCTCTGATTTGGTTATTATGCCTCTAATCATCAGGTGCATCTGTTACAAAATGGGCTATTGAGTACGAAGAGACCGCTGGAATTGCATTTAAACTCAACCATCCAGAGTCAACAGTGTTTGTGAACAATTACAATGTCATCCTGAGGTTAGACTTTCTATGTTTACAATACTCTCTAAACACGCGCACAGACAACACAATGTTATCAGTGTACCAAGATTATATATTGGAAATGGGAAAACAACAGTTTATGATGCAGGGCGATCATGCAG
The DNA here is from genome assembly GCA_903798325.1 of Fraxinus xanthoxyloides. Lineage (NCBI taxonomy): Eukaryota > Viridiplantae > Streptophyta > Magnoliopsida > Lamiales > Oleaceae > Fraxinus > Fraxinus xanthoxyloides. Next base: position 30,277 of record CAIGRL010023873.1, read on the forward strand.
AAGTGTGGGGATGTAGATGACTGCATTTCAACCTCCTTGGCCACTGAATTGGCTGCATCTCTTGATAATCTGCCGCTGCCAGGAGAAGTGGATTTTATCAATGGCGGGCCTCCTTGTCAGGTTTGATTGAACAATGTGGTCCATAGATCCTAACAAATAGAGGACTATTGACTATTGTTACTAAAGAAGATATGATTCGTCTTGCAGGGTTTTTCTGGAATGAACAGATTCAATCAGAGCACTTGGAGCAAAGTTCAATGTGAGATGATTTTAGCATTTCTATCATTTGCTGACTACTATCGTCCAAAGTTTTTTCTCCTTGAGAATGTGAGGAACTTTGTGTCTTTCAACCAAGGACAGACTTTTCGCTTAACTTTAGCCTCTCTTCTTGAGATGGGATATCAGGTATATTACTCTTGTACTCATGATAACCAAATTCTGAAAGTAATGCCAAAAAGTATATGCATTTATTTATTTCTTCTCATGGACAGGTGAGATTCGGTATCCTTGAAGCTGGTGCATATGGAGTTCCTCAGTCTAGGAAGCGAGCATTCGTATGGGCAGCCTCTCCAGAAGAGGTTCTTCCTGAGTGGCCAGAACCAATGCATGTCTTTGCTGCACCAGAGCTGAAGATAGCATTATCAGGAAATTCTCAATATTCTGCTGTTAGGAGTACCACAAGAGGTGCTCCATTTCGTTCTCTTACAGTCAGAGATACTATTGCAGATCTCCCACCTGTGGAAAATGGTGCATCAGAGATGATTTTACAGGTACTATTTTGTTTGTGCCATACAAGATAGATTAATGAAAAGTGAGCAACTGAACTATACAACTTATTCTGGGTTGATATGCAAATGCTGATACTGGGAGAGGCCCTTTAGTAGACTTCAGATGACTATGAATTTTTACTCTTGCTTTTTGATGTTTCATGCAGTATAAAGGTGAACCTATTTCATGGTTCCAGAAGAAAATTCGAGGTAACATGGAGATACTAAAAGATCACATAGCAAAAGAAATGAATGAGCTTAATCTAATCAGGTGTCAAAGAATCCCCAAGCGCCCAGGTGCTGATTGGCGTGACCTTCCAGATGAAAAGGTATCAACATATTACTAAGTAGGCCATTAACCGAGTCCTGGGAGCTCCATTCGTATGCTCACACTTCTATCTTTCTGAAGATTTATATTTTTCTCTCATACTATTGAACTTGATATGTTTCAATTTGCAGGTCAAATTATCTACCGGCCAAATGGTTGATCTGATACCTTGGTGCTTACCAAATACGGCCAAGAGGCACAATCAATGGAAGGGGCTTTTTGGAAGGTTAGATTGGGAGGGAAATTTTCCAACTTCCATAACAGACCCCCAACCAATGGGTAAAGTGGGAATGTGCTTCCATCCTGAGCAAGACAGGATCGTCACGGTTCGAGAGTGTGCACGCTCTCAAGTAAGTATACTAGTCTGATTTGTTCAATAATATGCAAAGTGATACACGAGATATATTATTGGGCTTGGTTTCGTATCAAGCTACTCGAAACTTTGCTGCAAGTATTTCTTTCAATTGCTTGAAATTCTTGTTACGAAATGAAACTTTATCTATCGATACAGGGTTTCCCAGACAGTTATCAATTTTCTGGTACTGTTCTATACAAGCACCGGCAGATTGGAAATGCTGTTCCTCCTCCTCTGGCATATGCACTGGGGAGAAAACTAAAGGAAGCAATTGAGAGTAAAAGGTCTATGTAGCAAGTCTGCTAGTGTCTTTCTTAAAGAGATTTATAGATAATTCTTCATCCCTCACAATGTCAATTTCATACCATATCATATTACAATTTTGTGTTTTGATGTAAAAACATAAGCTAATGATGTCTGTTGTCCAAGTTAAAACTTTTGCAAATAATTTTTTATTTTTTGAATGACGTGTGTGAATTGGAGTTATTTGAACTTAGCTAGTTCGGTTCAATTACCGTTACAGTTGATCTGATTTTTGGTTCTAATTTGGTTTCAAGAAATTTTTTGTAATCTCTATTTGTATGTATTAACATATAATTAGAATGATCAACAGTTTTGTTGCTTGATTTTATACTTTACAGTTTATTATTGCAGCATTAAAGTAATTAATTGGTCCAGTTTTCAAGCTCATAGAACTAATGGTTCTACTTGCACAATTCTTACTAGGAATTAAGTGGAAATTACATCGCATACATTGTTCTATTAAATATTCAAACTATCACGATATAAAGTCTTTTAAACAAAAGATATTGCATTTTTTTAACTAAACTAAACATATTGCATTTTATGCAGTAAAAATACAAAATACAAAATTGTATCTCTCGCCAACTAATTGGTTACATGGCTGTAATCACTCCACCAAACACATCTCAATACTCTCGGTTATAGTGCCAAAAAAAATAAAAATAAAATGAGAT